>JAJLWN010000001.1:600000-817228 GCA_030570795.1 Wickerhamomyces silvicola | reverse complement strand
TCACACCCCCAGACATCACACACCCAGACATCACACACCCAGACATCACACACCCAGACATCACACACCCAGACATTTCTTTCTTCCAAAAATTAAATTTGCATAATTTGCACGGATATTATGACAGATATTAATTAAACTACTTATTTGAACCAAACAACAACATCTTTGCTTTATTATTGTTTTATTAGAATATACATCTGTTTTTTAGCTCTAGACACAAACTTCTAGCAGTTAATTACCATTTCTGAATCATATTTTATACTACTATTATTACCTTCATTCTTTTATGTTTTTCAGGAATTTTTTATTGTTCGCGAACATGCTCGTCAAAAACTCATATTCTACTTTATTTTATCTTTATTGTGAAATATTTATTTTATTCTCATCAAAAATGATCTTGGTATTATTTGAGAGATTTCGAGGGAGTTACCCTCCGTATTGAACAACACCGCCGTTATATATACCGACATGAGTCTCATTAAATATCCTCTTAATTACTACATTTTTTCTTCTGAACTTTCTAAGTAGATCATTCTTGGAAGGAGATTATCGAGACAATGCTTTAGGCCGACAATTGTATGCAAAAATTTCCACACAGAATTTTTTACGTTGGCCTCTCAAAAGATCCTCACAGAAGCTCCACACACTGGACCTCACAGCAGACCCAAACAGAAGAGAACCAAACTTAGAAACAGGAGACACTCAAACAGTTTAAACTATAAGGGGTCATAAGTATTGCATTATTATGGATATATTTAATTACAATAATTCTGTATTTTCACTAATATTATCATCGCTTGCAGAGCACCATACCACCCATAAACGACAATAAACATATATAAACTTAATAAAGATAATTCTTAACATACACTTTATACTTCATCGAAATTCATGTCACCAATACGAGCCATTTGATTTCAATTCTCTCCACAAATTCACTTATATATCCACGCTGTATCACTTTATTCTTTCCAGTCACGTGTTCTTCTCTCTTCTATATGAGACGGTGGGCTAACCAAAAGTGGTGATGTTTTAAGGGTAACTTACCTTCAACAACAAAGGACGGAAGTTATAGTTAACCTAGCTATCACCAAGATACTAAATTCTTAATAAATTATACTATTGTGAATATCTTGAGATCAATTCACTTTCAACTATGGGTTATATCTTCTTCTGGTTTAATGTTAAGAGGTATAACAGTAAACTATCTCCAAGGCACATAACCTTCCTCCTTTTGCTGTTCATATAGATCATTTTGTTACCCGTAGATTCGCTACAGTTTAATATAAGCACTAATAGCTGTAAAACTATTCAAAAGACTTATAACTATTTTTAAGTAACCCACTTCAAATATATCATTCACTCTATGAGGAATATAAGAAGCCTCAAATACTGTTATTGTTGTTCTCCCACACATATTACTCTTTGTTAGAAGCGTTGATTACCCTACCTTTAATCACCTCACAAACTTTCTTACTAACAGATAGTTAACATTATACAAAATGATACCACAAAATGATACCACACAATGCTAAGAATTTCTATTAAAATAGTGACAGATTAACGATCTATTATTGTTACACTAAAAGTATCTGTTTTATGTTTTTGAAGAGATTTGGAATACTATGTGCATCAAATTGCCAACTAGCGAACTAAAAAGCTACGAAGATTCATATCCTAGATTCAACCTATATTCTTGGGAATAATTACCTACAAATGATATAAATTCAATGAGGAATCTAAACTTTACAATATTTGAGAAGAATTACTACTTCATGAACACAAAATTGCCAACTAGAGACCTAAGAAACTGCTAAGATTGATATCTCAAATTATTTTTTTGAGAATCACTAAATGATACAAATTAAATTCAATAATTGATTCTAAACAATCCCATTTTATTTCTCTCTTGTCTTTAAAATAATAGAGAACTACGTCATAACGGAATTGGCATTGATGGGGATGTATCTCTAATACCAACTATTGTTACACCTTCATTATCACTCGAATCGAAGAATCCAGGTATATCATTTCTTTTCAATCCACCTTTATTTACCACTACATCATCAGGTATATCTTGAATTTTAATGATTTCAACTGTTATATTTGAACTTTTGGAATGAGGACTTATAACATTACTTTCACTGCTTGACATTAAACGCCGAGGGCTTGGAGTACTGAAACTGTTTGTTCTGCTACTCCTGGTTTGATTGACCCTACTATTCTGTAAACTTGATCAAAGATCTCTTCCATTTTGTTGACTTCGTTGGATACTGAAAATTGAAAATCTATTAAAGTTGAGTTAATTGTTCTAGCAATTTCATGATCAGTAGCTGCTATCAATTCTGAATCTTGTTCACTGATTGAATCTGAAAATTGGTTGTTATCAGTATTCTGTAATGTATGGCTATTATCGTTTGAATTTTGCATATTTTCGGCAGTTGACTCTCTCAATAGTGCTGTTAAACAGTCACAGCTTATTTCAATCATTCGGTTGTACATTTGATAACTATCTTGAGCTTTCCTAATTATTTAATTCCTGATATCGGAACTAGGAATGCTCAGTATTCAAATAAGATCACTCTTCAGTTGTTATTCTAGCAATAAGAACTTCCCCAGTCTTCATAAGCATCTTCGATTACCCTGGTATCAGATAAATTTGATATGCTAACAAGCAACTGTCTCGCTGTTGCTCAGTTGCTCCCAGGAGGCTTTGAACTTCCATTTGTTGTCCCACAGAAGTGTCTATTTGAAGGTATGGTAAGATACTTGGTATATTCCAAAAGTAATGAATATTGCCGAAAATGACTGTCCATTCTGATAAAATGCTCTTAGCTTATAGGAATGCAAATTATTAATCATATGAAACACATTCAGAAATTATGTCGAGCAAATAGTATGTGATAATCCATCATCATTTTTCCTGGCTTAACTTCCTTTCCAAATTATATGAAAATAAATAACTTAATAGTAACTCCAATAATGGACAAAAAAACGTAGCATATTTCATGACAATAATAACTTTCTAATCAAATTAAACCCGAATAACCCAGCTGAATGCCTCAAATTCACATGTAACTCATTGTCATCTGAAATGACAGGATAGAAATTAGCACAAAATATCACATTTGTTATTATCACATTTGTTATTTTATTCAAATAAACATGAAATACTCTGTTCTATTTATGTCCCTTTTCTTGTTTTCTTTCGTTATTTGTGATGACCTATTCTTTTCTGAATATGATATCTTGCCACCCAATATCAAAAAGATAAACCGTTACGTTTTGCAAACATAGATACTGTTGATCTTCTTTAGGGTTTATAACAACCTTGTCCAAGTGAATTTAAATTCGTAAATGATTAGTCACCTCCTAGTACATAATTAGAACAGTATCCAACGATAAAAGAATAAAAATCTTTCCAATTATATCACTATAAGAAATGTTAGCTTTTTCCATTCAAACTTAATTTGTCTAGAATTAGTTAGACATACCCTGAATTATAATTTTGATTCATATTTCGTTCGTCTATTATTCGACTGACACAGTTCTTCTTTCGGTTGGATCTTGTGCTCAGTTGTGAAACATAAACCTTGGTTCCCATGGTGATTTTTCAACTTCTAGAATACTAGAGTTACCCGCAATTATGAAGTTTTCGCGATCTAATATGGACAACCATTAGGTATCGTAGAAGCATAAGTTCTCTAGGTAATTGGAATAGATTAAGAAAAGAATAGATAGAATATACAGGCAAATTTGTGTGATTTTTTTTGACTATCTTTTGACTTTGGGCTTCATTCATTGTACAAACTTTTCATTATTTGTGAATATGGAACATCACCATCATTCTCATCATTAGCCCAGTTTAAAATATCGTTAAATATTCTAGCAGATCTAGTCATATCAATTTTTAATTCTTCATCTCTAATTCTCTGTTCTAGGACTTCACACCCTTCTATAAGAACCAAACTTCCTAGTTTCTCTTTTGCTCTTCTAAACTCAATGATTGGTTTAAAATTGGTGAGATTTGAGATGTGTCTTATTTCCAAAACTGACAAGTTACCTAAATAACCAAGCGATATAATTTGTGGAAGTGAATTATCTGTTAAAAAAATACAGCTATTCAATGAGAGTCTTTTGACTGAACCACTACAATTGAGTGCTAATTCCCATAACCCTCTATCTGTAATTGAGCAACCCGCTAAACCTAGAGTCTCAATATTAGTATTACGAGCGATTGCAATCAAAGATTTGTCAGTAATAGCATCAGATCTTGTATGACGTCCTAAGTTTAAAGAAGTTAAACGAGGACAATTAATGGCTATTTGACAAATACTATCATCAGATATACGAGAACAATCTCTTAAGTCTAAAACCTCTAGTTTTGAACATTTAAGAGCAACCAAGTTCAGAAAGCTATCATTAACACTCTCAGATCCAGGCAAAACCAACTTTTTGAGTAATGAGCCTTGTAGCATGATTGGATCTGGTAGAATTTTAGGACAAATATACATCTCAATCCACTCTAGACTTCCACTAATTGTTGGAGCAATAAGATCGACATCTTCTTGTTTCGTTTGCGATAGTTTATGCATTATGAATAATTTGGTATTAGATCTTGGTCTAGTTAACTTCTCTTTTGTAGCTCTAACAAAGTTTAGCCACTTAGTCTCATTACTGAAGAAGTATTTAGTTGAAACAATCTCAGTTGTTACTCCATACCACAGCTTATTAATCAATAAACAATTGAATATATTATTTCGTTGTCTAACACTTGATGGTGGATTACCCTTGTTGTCTATGCTTGATTGCAATGCTTCTTTCCATACTTGTTTGGCCCGCTTTTCATCCTTATAGATCAATAAAGCATGCTCATATGAAAGTGGTCTTCTTCTTTGTGGGCGTTCTTCACCTGGCAAAACTGTAAAGTCATCAAGATAAGTAACAATTTTTGAAACTATCTCTGGTATCGCGAATATTGGATGAGTTTCTTCAACTTTCAAAGTGAGATTAGACAAGCCTTTATTAACCTCATCTTCAAAGACTAAAGTATGGCGAACTTTTTCCTCAAAATAAATACTAACGTCATATTCGGGACTTCTAGGGGAATGGAAAGTGAAGGGTAAAGCCTCATTAAATGGACTCGTTGTTGAAGATTGAGAAGGTGAATCATTATCAGAAACATGTGAATGATATCGCGCTTTAGAAGAAGAAAATACACTTTTAAAACTTGTTATCAGCTTAATTAGCATGGTTACATGAAACCATACCAAATTGCTGTTGAAAGTGAAAAGAGTCAAAATTTGGAAAAGTTGCTCAAAGATTTAAAAATTAGAGAAGAAGCAAAAAGTAAAGAAAGGGAGGAACCTGTTTTAGGTAACCAAAGACTGTTAATTACGAATGGTAAATCCGGCTTAGGATATCAATCAACAGGTCAAGGTTTTGGAAATGTCTTTTGATCAATTTTTATTAAAATGAATTTACGAGGGGGTTTTAACCAATTAGAAAGCAAAAGCCAAAAATAAAAATATATGTACATATATTATTGGAAAAGTATAAATTAACAAGTGTGTATAATTGCACTCAAAAAAAGGTGTAGTTTAAGTTAGTGCGTAAACAAAAGGTTAGAGAAATTACATTGATATTTGATATCAAAGAGGGTTTGAGATTAAGGGCTAGTTATTATCTGAGTCGTCACCTGTTTATTTTTTTAATATGAATTAATACATACTCCAACTGTTAAGGGGGTTTGTTCGTAAATGTTCAATTGTAGTAAAATGGGCGAAATAATATATTTTACTTTCTTATTCGGTTAACATTGCGTATGCATTTCCATGCAAGATTTAATACGCAAGGCTCCCTTGGGAACCTCGCTTAAAACAATACAAAAATTAACATCGGTTTTATAAGCAATTTTTTTGTAGTTGAGAATGGAGAATGTTTTAAGCTGAGTATTAATTAAATATCTTGTAATGATTATCAATGATTGGTTAATTCCGTTATTTTTGTTGAATTGAAACAAGAGTTTTTAGTTTCAGCGGCTTTAGGTAGATCTTGGTTGTTGAAAGATATAATTGACCTTTGCATGATTTCAAATTTTAAATAGCTTGATATGCAACACTGACATTTTGCAAAGATACAAACATTGATACCCTAAACAACATGGTTGACTACTTCTTTGGGGCAATTTTTTTCCAAAATTTGGGTCAAGACGCCATATGCATGTTCCATTTTAATAAAAATTATAAGTAAACTTTAGTTTTCAGAGTTCCTAGTTATTGTCACACTTTAATCCCATGACAGTGCAGATTTACCATGCATGATGTTGACTACTTCTTTGGGGCAATTTTCTTCCAAAATTTGGGTCAAGACGCCATATGCATGTTCCATTTTAATAAAAATTATAAGTAAACTTTAGTTCTCAGAGTTCCTAGTTATTGTCACACTTTAATACCATGACAGTGCAGATTTACCATCATGCATATGGCGTCTTGACCCAAATTTTGGAAAAAATTGCCCCAAAGAAGTAGTCAACCTTGTTGTTTAGAGTATCAATGCTTGTATCTTTTCAAAATGTCAGTGTTGCACTATAAGCTGTCTTATTTAGATGCACAAAACTAAAAATAACTCTAAAGGATCTTTAGCTCAAGACGGAGGTGGGAAATGTATAAATATCCATTAGAACAGCCAATTTTCTTTATACTGTACTTCAAATTATCTGATCCCCATGAAACTAAGTATTCTGGTTACTACTGCATTGGCTCTGAGTCAAGCAGAAGCTACTCCAGTAGAAGGGGGAGAGTTAGTTGAACGAAACTTCAATCAGAGGAAATCGGTTGAAGATAAAAACTTTGAAAAATTAAGTACAGATTGTGATACTACCACCCAAATTGGTAACACTGAGCCGTTGGATAAAACTTTGACTAAAACAGATAAATGGACTAGGTTGACTGAAACTTGGACTAAAGCTACCAATACATGGACTAATCCTAATGGAGCACAGACTTCTGATTGCGACACAACGGATACACTAGTCACTTCAGTTCAGACATGGACCAAGCCCACTGAAGGACAGACCTCCAAAACTATTTCAACAAACACTTGGACCAAGCCAGCTCAAACATGGTCTAATCCAATTTGGCCAACAACCAATACCGGTACTACTGATACGTGGACCAAGCCCAATAAAGGATGGACTTCTGATTACGGCACAACGACTACACCAATCACACCAATTCAGACATGGAGTAATCCAACTTTGCCAACAACTGATTGTGATACAACAAATATCTGGTCTAAACCTACTCAAACATGGAGTATACCAACTTGGCCAACAACAGATACAACAGACACTTGGACCAAGCCAATAAATACCTGGTCTAAACCTACTCAAACATGGAGTAAACCAACTTGGCTAACAACAGACACAACAGAAACTAGGACCAAGCCAACAAATACCTGGTCTAAACCTACTCAAACATGGAGTAAACCAACTTGGCCAACAACAGACACTTGGACCAAGCCAACTCATACATGGTCTAAACCAAGTTACACATGGAGTAAACCAACCTGGCCAGCAACCGATTGTGATACCACTGATACAATTACTATCTCTACTATACCATCTTCGTCCATTTTTTCCTCAGTACCATATAGTTTAATTCCCCCTGAGTCAAGTTCTGGTTCTACTACTTCGATCGCTCCAGCCTCATCCGAAAGTTCATCCCAATCAAGTGTGCCTGTTACCTCAAGTGCTTCATCTGAATCAAGTGCCCCAGCTATCTCAGGCGCTTCATCTGAATGGAGTATCCCAGTTACTTCATCTGAATCAAGTGCTTCACCTGAATCTAGTGTTCCAGCTATTTCAAGTGCTTCATCAGAATCGAGTATTCCAGTTACTTCAGGTACACTAACATCTGAGTCAAGTTTTGGTTCTACTACCTCAAGCACTCCGCTTTCTTCAAGCCCTTCATCTGAATCTAGTGTTCCAGCTACTTCAAGTGCTTCATCTGAATGGAGTATTCCAGCTACCTCAAGTGCTTCATCAGAATCTAGTGTTCCAGTTACTTCAAGCACACTAACATCTGAGTCAAGTTTCGGTTCTACTACTTCGATCGCTCCAGTCTCATCCGAAAGTTCATCCCAATCAAGTGTGCCTGTTACCTCAAGTGCTTCATCTGAATCAAGTGCCCCAGCTATCTCAGGCGCTTCATCTGAATGGAGTATCCCAGTTACTTCATCTGAGTCAAGTGCTTCATCAGAATCGAGTACTCCAGCTACCTCAAGTGCTTCATCAGAATCTAGTGTTCCAGTTACTTCAAGCACACCAACATCTGAGTCAAGTTTTGGTTCTACTACTTCGATCGCTCCAGTCTCATCTGAAAGTTCATCTGAATCAAGTGTGCCTATTACCTCAAGTGCTCCACTCTCTTCAGGCGCTTCATCTGAATGGAGTATCCCAGTTACTTCATCTGAGTCAAGTACTTTACCTGACTCTAGTGTTCCAGCTACTTCATCTAAGTTAAGTGCTTCATCAGAATCTAGTGTTCCAGTTATATCAAGTGCTTCATCAGAATCTAGTGTTCCAGTTACCTCAAGTGCGTCATCTGGATGGAGTTTCCCAGTTTCTTCAAGTACGGCTTCATCTGAGTCAGGTGCTCCAGCTACTTCAAGCACAGCAGCTCAATCAAGTGTCCCAGTTACTTCAAGCACTGCCTCATCTAAGATAAGCAGAAAACCAATTACACTAAGCACTGCCTCATCCCAAGTAATCTCTATTCCAGGTACCTCAAGTATAGCTACTTTTGAATCAACAACTACTGTTACAGTTACTTCATGTTCAGCTAATATATGTTCAGAAACACCAACAGTTGCGTTAATTACAACAGTTACTGAAACAATTGGTTCCCAAATAACAATATATACCACCTATTGTCCATTAACTGCAACTGAAACACAAGCTAAAATACCTTTCGAGGCTACACAGACTTCTCAAACTGCTAATACAAGAACTCCCACAAAACCAGGTAATCTTCAAACCAGAACAACTGCTAATTCCATTGAAAGCACAACATCTGCTGGTAAGACCTCAATTTCTCATGGTGGTAAAGCAACCTCAACAACAGAAACCGGATCAAATGCAATTTCTAAAACGTCTACTAGTGGAACTCCACCTGTTGTTACTTGCAGCCAAAGTACCTTTATATCCCGAACTGGAACAACCACTATTTCCACTGAAGCTATAACTTCAGCTGTTAATACATTAACTGTTCCTGTTATTTCAACTTCTTCTTCAAATGGTAATCCTATTACTGTTACCATAACACAATCAAATTTTATTGGTGAAACAACTTCAATTCCACAAGGTACTATTGAAACAGCTTCAGTTTCAAATGGTAAGACAATTACATTAACACAATCAACTATTATTACTTCTGCTACTTCAAATGCAACAACAGCTATTCAAGGTGTTACAACTGCCCAAGTCTCACAATTCGAAGGCTCGGGTAACAAACTACAGGCTGCATTATTTAGTTCTCTTTCAGCTTTAGTTTTATTCCTTTTATGATTTCTTTCTTCTGATCAGGGACATATTTTATTTCTGTCCTATGATGTATTACTTCATACCCTGTTTATAATCAATTTGAACGATGTCGCTAGTTAATTAATTCTACAGTTTTATTATTTTCGCGAAATTGTATTTTTATTTCAAATGTAAACAAAACTAAACTTATCTTAACTATGATAAATTGATATTTTGAATCGATACTAAGAGTTGAGTGTAGTAAGAAGCTAGTCATTTATAAGGGTGTAAATTTTTAAGTGATTTAAATTTAGCTTGCTTAGTCCTAAAACCTAATCTAACATTGTATTGTAGCTAGTTAAACATCTTAGGAGTTTCAAGATATTGAAATTAACTTGATCACTACTAAAAATCAGGAGATGCCAAATTATTTTAGTTGTCCGATATGCATACGTTAACCTCTTGAGTAAACAAAAAACCTTCAAAAATAATGGTACACACATTGAAGAAATTAAACAAAATATTTTTCTTGTGCTCTTTCTCCTTCTTTACTTGTTTTATACTTCTTTTTACTTAGCCTCACGTTCTTTTTTAGCATTAGATTTTTCAGTTTTTCATTGTTACCAAGTTATTCACTTTTTAATGCAATATGTAGGATTAGGCAAAATTGCAGCAAAATATGCAGCAGATTTTAAAAATTGGTAATAAGTGTTTCTCGAACTGCTTCTTTGTCGTTTTCCGCTGCCGGTCGTTAAGTAGGAGGTAGTGTAAGAGCCAGTCCATTGAGTAGTGGTAGTCACAGTTGATGGAGGCACTCCAACAACAATAGTAGAGGAACCACCGCCACCAACAGTGGTGTAGGTACTTGTGTAGGACAGATGCCATGTTGATGTAGTTGTTTCAATAGCCCCTGAACTCTTAGGAGTTTCAACAACATCAGTGACAACTGAATCAGTACCAGTTGTTAAGTAACTAGTTGTGTAAGTTCCAGTCCATGGGGTTGTGATAGTAGTAGTTCCCTTTGGTGTAGTCGTAGTATTGTGGTAACCACTGAAGGTAGATGGTATCTCAATAACATCTGTCACTAACGAATTTGTACCAGTGGTCAGATAGGATGTTGTATAGCTTCCTCCCCATGGGGTTGTTATAGTAACTGTCTTTTTTGGAGTCTTAATAACATCTGTAACAACTGAATCAGTACCAGTTATTAAGTAACTAGTGGTGTAAGATCCAATCCATGGAGTTGTTGTGGTGACGGTTGATGGTGGGACGTCAACAACAATAGTAGAAGATGAGTCTGTACCGACAGTAGTATAAGTAGTTGTGTAAGATTGAGGCCATGTCGATGTAGTTGTTTCAATAGCCCCTGAACTCTTAGGAGTCTTAATAACATCTGTAACAACAGAGCCAGTACCAGTAGTCAAGTAATTGGTAGTGCACGTTCCTGTCCATGGGGTCGTTACTGTAGTTGTCGCAGTAATACATACACCACCATCATCAGGATTGGCAAATTGATAAATGAACTCTGACCAGTCTGTGGTTATTTTGTTACCAGAAGGTAATGTTACAGCAAGATCTAGCCATACAGGGTTGACAATATTAACATACACTAATCTTATTTTATAGTATTTTCCAGCTTGAAGGATAATACTTGGCCATCACCATTGTCGACGTTATATTCTCCGGCATCTGTGGGTAACCAGTTTCGGCCACGAAATAATTAAAGTTATAATAATCATCTGCACCATTTATGGAAGAATTTGTATTGCAACACTCAAATGCAGCAGCATTTCCAAATAATAGCATGACAGAGTCGTCACCTGCAGAGTAAAAAGTGTAATTTCCAGTTTCAGGTGCCTTGAAATAGCCGGTAAGCTCAAGTACCAAATTAAATAAGTCTTTGTATAACCCATAAATTTCTCCATATTCTGGTGCTGTCGATGAAAAATAGAAGGCAGGATTCAGAATTTCTGTTGAAGTATTTACCACTTCTGCTGACTTATAAGATGTGCTCATATATGTAGAATTGTGCTGTTCTGTGATGATATTGCTTGGATGATCAAAGAAGCGAGCATTGAAACCATTGGAAACCGGTAGTCCAGCAACTGAACAGGACACATCATAATTTACAGCTTGTACAGTAGATACCAACCATACGAATATCAGCTTTAAGTAAATTTTGGTACTCATCCTAGTTTAAATAAAATTGTTGTTTGATTGGTTGATTAATAGTCAATTTAAAAATTATTGCTAATTCTATCATTTATATAGTAAACTATACATTGCAGTAAAAATTTGAGTGTTTTGAGGTGAGAACAATTTGTAAATCATGATATGCAAAGAAGTCTAAGACTTGTTGGGATATCTTTTTCAATTACTCTAGTGTTGAGACTACCTTTTCTTTTCTTTCAACCCTTGGATTCAGTACTCAAAAGCGATGAATAAAATGAAAGTATTTCGTTCACTACTCTAAAAATAGTTTTAAACATGTAGAGCTATCGCTGTACCAGGATCAGAAGGCAAATAATTCTGAATAAAGGGTGATTTTCATTTCAGCATCAAGTCCTCAGTAAATGGAAATTTGAGGTTCAACCAAGAAGGAATATTCTCTCCATTTGTCTTCGGAGTTTATTTTTGCATATGAGCGGTAATTCCTGGCAGTATGGTTTATTTTTTCCTCCATTAGTTTGTTTGACAAATCAGAGATGTAAATTGAATTTAGTTTTTGGGGCTCATCCCGGCGAAAAGTGTTTTCTTTGCATTGTGCGTTTATCAGAAATATTATAGTGGTAAAATCATACTTTTCCAGAAGAGAAGTCACCTATTTGGGTATTGATAGTTGGGAATCAAAAAGTTTCAAACATCTGGTGTAGTAACGACTGCTATTTTTGAGGCTCACAATTAAGTGAATGAAGTAGATCAATCGTTTATGCAGACCAGCACAGTTTTTAGTGAGACATACAACGTTTGCCTAAATGGTATTATTTTAAATTCCACTCTCAGGAGCCCCAAATGAAAATCCTATATTAGGGTAACATCACACACACAAATCTCTTTTTGCAAAAATCTATTCTCAGACATTAAGGATGAGCCAGCTTATTGAGGCTCACATGTAATTGTCCTTTACATGCAAGCTTCATAGTAAATCTTATTGTCTAATACATCCATTACATATTCCGGGGTACGAAGTCATCGTGATTTATTTTAAGTATGGTAACGTTGTTTATCATTTGTCTTAGTTATTTCCATCCTTTTCAAAAGTCTCAGAGCCTCAAAAGTTGTTTATGAAGAAATAAAGGATATGTAATCTATGTACGATTGTTCGATGAAATGTTACTTCAATGACTAATTAACTCAAAACATTTTCTTCCAGACTTTATGTATATAGCCAAACAAGAACACAAACAAATCTAAATAATACTGATTAATCTATTAGTGCTATGTGAAATCTTGATGTAAAAAGTTTAAAACATGTTACAAGGTCAAAGTAACAGCCTTACCATTAGAGTATCAAATATTCAAATCTGAAAATATTCTTCCAAAATATTATTTACAAGAGCATCTAATTTTATAGAAAGTATGTTATTAAATTTCGTTATTTTGGGGCAAATCTCTGTTGCACGAAGATCAAAAGCTCTCACGTAAGCACTGTTTCAGATACTGAGGTTACTTGGGCGTAGCCTTAGTTGTTTTTTTTTTTTTTTTTTTTGAGGTTCTTATTGTAATACTGATTTTTAGGCTCTCCAAAATCCCCTTGTCTGTGTTTTTTTACCTTTTGCCATCTTTATAGGCTAATTAAAGCACGAAAATCATAAAAATAGAGTCCTTTTTTCTGTCCTAAAATATCTGAAAGATGCCCAAACTTCCACGTTTTTGGAATGTATTTTGTGAGATGTTCAGGTTAAAACACCTTTATGCACTTTGGTTTATGTATGGCCGGAATTTTTGAAGAAAGTGATATTACATGATGGCATATTTCCTTTGTTCGCTCTTCTAGCTATAATATAATAAAGTGCCAGGTGCAGTAGTTCAAAGATTCACGTTGAACGTAGAATGTGTAAGGTATAACCTTAATTTGAGATCTGCCAGATTAATCCCGACAGACATATGATAATGAATCTACAATATCTAGAGAGCCAGTCGTTGACAAATAATTCGCACATTAAAAAAAAATAGTGATCATAGCTAGTTTTCTACTGTTAGAAAACTATTTTCTGAATTTCTACTTAAACTCGATGGATATTTGTTCAATTTTCTTAAGTGATAAACCAACCGGAAGCTGAAGGACAGTTATGAAAATGACCATTAGTTTACTAATCTGAAACTTAAGTTAATTGATGCTTTTTAAACGCATTTTAATCGTATATCTCAATAATATTAAACAGAAATATGACAATCTGATCCAACACTAACTTTTGGATCTCATACTGAGAATCTTAGGAGAGCCCCATAAAAATTGAAATTGAAATAAAACCTAATATTGTAGTTTGATGGGTTATCAGATCATACAAACTCAACAACTAAACATAGTTTGCTATTATAACGTCAAATGGTAAAAAGTTTTTAAAAATGGTTTTACCTCCACAGAATTGACACAAAATTTGACGCATAAATAAAATATTTTTGAACTATAGTTCACAAGTTAATAAATAACTAACGACAATCCAAATATACAAAAGCGTCAAATTTTTTCAGTAATCAGAATCTAAGTCCAAATTTAAAAGTTTTTTCAAATTTCGACAGATATCAAATACAAAGGTTTCTTCATTTTTCTTTCTCATTCCACTATTTATTTTTAAAAACCTGGAATTACAGTATAATGCGATTCAGAAACACAAAATCACTAACTTTCAATTTGATAAATAGTATTTAAAAGTCAT
Organism: Wickerhamomyces silvicola; assembly: GCA_030570795.1. Taxonomy (NCBI): domain Eukaryota; kingdom Fungi; phylum Ascomycota; class Saccharomycetes; order Phaffomycetales; family Wickerhamomycetaceae; genus Wickerhamomyces; species Wickerhamomyces silvicola. The sequence continues at coordinate 802,822 of JAJLWN010000001.1, read as the reverse complement.
TTTATTGTCTATATGTGTTTATACGGTGAATTTCAGAATCCATCTTGAAAGTCAATGTACGAAACCCGTACTCTATTAACACCACTATCAACAGACCACAAGAAAGTATACCTCTAATACCTAGTAATTAGTTAAAATATAATCAGCAAATGTTTTTAAGCCATACTACCAGCTTAATAGATATATCAATATCCGGATATTAATTTGTAGAGTCAAGATTGAAAAGTGCTCTTGACTTCTTCCCAAAAATATACATTGGGATTGTTAACAAGCCAATACCGGCAGTTAACCCACCACAAATACAAAACACACTCACAGGTCCATGAACTGCATACCAAGTTGGAATTTCAAACAGCAGCCCGAACACGAAAATAGATTTTCCAAGCATCATAAGACCAAAAGCTTCTCCTGAAGAATCGTTCAATGTATCAATAGTGTAAGAGATAATAGCGTTACAGCCAAATGCAACACCAACATATAATACCCCTAAATAAACAGCTACAATTATCCATGGTTTAGCATCCCTAATAGAAAACCCCAATCCAAATGAACCAATTAACGTGAATATAACATATGGAATCATCATGAGCAGCCTAAATTCTGATTCGCAGATACCCTTGTTTTTTCTTGAAAGATAATCAACTAAAAAATCCGAAGAAACTCCAGCTACCAATGTTCCAACAATAGTACCAATAAGAGGTGGAACACCTGCAATCACACCAGTCTGTGAAACAGTAAAGTTATATGGAGGTCCTATGAAAATTTGTGATGGAATAGTACCAATCAAGATAACCCATAAGTAACATAGACACCATTGTAATACTCCCCAAATAAGAACAGGATTACGCAATAAGCGGAATGGTTTCATCAAAACGGATTTCACGGTATCATTAGTTACTTTACCATTGTAAATTCTCAATGAATCTTTAAAGGTATATTCGTCAGTTACCTCAGTTGAAGTTACTGGTTTCTCATAGTCGATAGTAGCCACTGATTGTCTTACTGATTTAGTATCTTCATTTTGTGATAAGGATGAAGGGACATCTTCTTTATTTGAATTGATTTCAGTATTTTCAAATGTAGAAATGATAGCATCTCTTCTAAAACCTGACTCTGGAATTAAAAAGAAGCCTGTAACAAATGTAATAAAGAACATTATTGCAGCAATACCAAAACTCCATCTCCAGCTCAATGCTGAAATCAAGTATCCTGAAACAACAGGTGTAATATTATTAACAGATAAAATAACAAAAGTCCAGATACCAACATATCTACCTCTTTCATGAACAAAATAAACATCACTGATCGAAGAAGTACCTGCAACAGAATACGTCATTCCCATAGCACCACCCATAAAGATTCTTGAAGCTAATAGAGACTTGTATGAATGAGAACATGCACCCCAAATACAGAAGAGTATTTGACAAAAATTTGTTAACAGAAACAGAAATCTTTTACCTTGAACAGAAGAAATCTGACCACAAGTATAAGCACTGATTCCTAAGGACATCACTAAAGAGCCATTTAACTGAATTCCAGATGACAATGAAACCTCAAACTCAGCCGCTATATCGGAAATTGCAGGTGAAACGATAGGTCCAATAACAGCAGCACCAATAGATGAAAAAAGCAAAGCGACAAAATATATATTTTTTCTCGTCTTTGTCCAATTATATGGATCTTTCATAGAGTCAGATGGTTGTGGATTCAGAACAATTGTTGAGTTTGGTAACCTTTTCAAGTTAGCATAAGCTTCAGATTCATCCTGATTGTTTTTCTCATCAAGATAGATGGTACCAGTAATTTTCTCTCCAGAGTTATTTGGCTCCAAAATAAAAGTTCTCATTTTGGTAAAAAACAATAAATCCATAGATCATGGTCAAATATTTCGTGAAATACCTTCCTTTATACACAACATATCTCCAGTAGCAGCTATTTTATCAGGTTGGCTGATCTACCCAGATAGAATTGCTCAAAGTTTCGAAATTTTTATGAGTTACTTATTTAGGCAATTTCGTAAGTTCGACCGTTTTTGGAAAGTTCAAATCTAATCTTATCATGTGCATAAAACACTAACGCTGAAATGCAATCACCTCCAGTCATTCAATATCTTCTCGGGATTTGTTCAGTTTACCTGAAAATTGTTAAATCTGAACAACATTATAGTTGGAACCACAATCCTTCGCACTTGAAGTTGGTTTTATGAGCTCTTTAATAAGTTATCTACAATACCAAACATAGATAATTCTCTTTAATTCTCCCACAAAATTAAGGAAGAACTCTAAACTCTTATTCTTTAAAATAATATGTAACGTAAGCAGAATATTGATGGTTGATGACCCATAAAACATGGTTCATTGATTGATAATATGGCTGTTCTTTGAGTACATTAAACACTTTTCGAATACTGCATTACAATACTAAATGTAGTTGAGAATGGTAACTAATTATACAACTCAGAATTCAATGTTTGAGTCTATAAGAACGACTTAAAGCAGTGTCTAATGTACTCAATAACCTTCATATTGTTGAAAAACAACCACCTAATATCCTTCTATTACCAACGATAGATGAAGCTTGAAACTGGCTCTTTTATTCATGAAGGGTAACAAGTGTATTGAGCACACATATATATCGTGGAGTTATATCAATCAAAATTTATAGAGAACTTAAAGGCATACAGGGTCCACCACTATTAAATCGTTTTTTCTATAGGTCTCCCACTCTTTAACATTTCCATTTTCATAATGACCAGTAAGTATTTACTTTCAGACTGATATGTGGCGACCATAACCTAATAGAGTCGTTGACCAAAGGTAAACTAAAGGAAAAAAACCAGCTAATCCAGTATCATCTCAAATTTTTTGGCGTGTTCCCGATTAGGATACCGAGAGTTAGCACAAGGTGCAGTTTTAACCAAAAGATTGATAGGGCGATCCACTGGTCCAACATCTATTAGTCGGGAAATCTTATCAAAATTGGAATGGTTTTTGTGATTCAGGCGTTCTATTCGATTTCTCGGATTGACTATTCTGTTTCAAGTTAAGCTATTTATGATTTGGTTATCATGAAAATAATGCACCAAAGCTTGAAATGATAAACTAAAAAGAAAGCTGAAAAAGACCCCAAAAACTTTTCACACTCAAAAAAAGATAAGATAAGATCAATTCCAGGTTGCTTAGATTATTCTGCAGATTATAGTTGAGTTTCGCTTAAAATCTAAACCCTTAATTTTGTGATCCCTATTGCTAGTGTCACATGATTAGTGTTTGCCATCGGTAACGGTCAAGTAAAATAAAAAAACAGTTCATCTTTAACTTCTATCAAATGATAACAACGACTAATCAAAATTTGTAATAGATACTTAACTGACATGTTAGCATGTCTTTGAACACTTCTTATCATCAGTATCAGCAAGTTTTTGATCTAAATAGAAAAGTTGTAAAGATAAAAACCAAGAGAAGGTCTACCGAGAAATCTAGAAGTGGATGCTTCAACTGCAAACGAAGAAAGAAGAAGTGCGATGAATTGAAACCAACATGCAACTCTTGTCTTAAAATCTCATCAGAATGTAAATATCCGCCAAAATTTTCGCTAGATAAAAACCAAAAATTAAATATTATAATTGAAGAACTTGACAAGGTTGGAACTGAAAATACACTTCCAATAAAAAAGAATATTCCAAACACTAAACAGGTCAGTATAGATGATGAACTTTTAAAATCTATATTAGAGTTTGGTTCAATGTTTGATCAGAAAAATGAGTTTGTTTTTGACGACTTTTTAGATATGAAGTTTGATAACATATTATTGGAAAAAGAAACAGAAAGCGATCCGGCTTCACAGAAGCAAGGAGATAATATTGTCGCATCTAATAATCTGGGATCCAGAATACCAGGTGTTGAGATGTCTCTAAACGAAATACTTTGTTATGACGAATTTATTAATATTTTGATTAAGTCAATTGACTTATTGAGTGCACATTGTCGCCTTGATATGTCACCATCAGCATTGATTCTTCCATTTGTTAGAAAAAGTTATGTGGTGAGGGAAGTTGCATTTGCCTGTGGAGCATCATTGATTGCAAATCGTAAGGATTATTTCAAAACTGAAGCTATACAAAGATATAATAAAGTGATTTGTCTATTAATAGAAGAGTCAAGAGATCCTAAATCAAATTTTGATGATAGTATTTTTGTTTGTGTTCAGTTGTTACAGTTGCTATGTTTTAGAGATAAAAATATTGGTTTCAATATGACTTCATTTGCTGGACATTTTTCCTCTTCATATTCAATTATTAAGAAGAGGTTATTGAGGGCGACAATGTTAACATCGCAAGATCAAGCTGTCTCTTCATTGGTGAGGCCTTTAGATAGACTTTTAATAGAGCAGTTTATTTTTTTTTATCCATTGAACATCATGTTATGTCGTTCCTCCAAACTTCAAAGCTCTATTCCTTCACCTTTCCAATTTTTTGACAGATTTTATCATCTTTTGAAACAGCCAGCTGAAGATAAAGAATTTAATGATCCTTGGGCGTATCATCCTGTTGTTGGAGTTGGACTCAAAGCTCATGAAATCTCCATTAAATGCTCTTGGCTTTGTCGTTTTTTGAAAGTACCAATAACAGAAGATGACTTACTCACGTACTCAAGCCTGTTGATTGAAACCCAAAAAGAGTTGAAAAGAATATCTAAAATATTATCTGAGACTCCTAATTTAAAACCAACTCAAAAAGCAAATATTCATATTACTAAAACCATTCTTTTTGCTTGTTTAATACTTTTAAAGAAACTTTGTTACTATGAAAGAACCAATATTGAAACATTACAAGAGATTGTGGATTTGCTAATTAAAGAAGGGAAACTAGCTAGAGAGTGTGATCCAGAGGGAGTTCCACCATTATGGGCAATGTTCATTGGGGCTAGTACTTCAAATACAGCCGAAAAGAAAAGGTTTTTCGGTGCAACGATAGAAAAGCTAGAAAACCAATATCATTCTGCAATATGTCAGAAAATTTTGAACTATTTGAATACAATATGGGCGGATGAAATTGAAAACGATGAGTATATAGGATTTGAGTTTTTATTCGATACCACTGTTTTAGATATAATAACAGACTAAGTTAGGGGAAACTTGATTAGTTCAGTCATCCTATATATACTAGAATCCTTTAGATGAGATTATCATATCACTTCCGATATCTGCGTATCCAAACTCAATCTGGGATTGATCCTGTAATCTTCTAAAATCACAGATTTATTCATTTTCAAACGTTTTAACTTCCCTACTCTTTTAGACCTTTTCAGCGCATTTATCTACAACTTTCTAATTTAGTAACACTAGATTATTATCATTACAATTATGAAACATAGTCTTAAATATATATTATTCATTTTTTCTTGTGTTGATAAAGTCTTTTAAATCATAAACAGCACCTCTAAAAATACCAGGGTCTTTCTCAAGATCTTGATCATCGTTATAAATGGCTCGACCTCTATCAAGGTCAATCTTATCTAATGGAATCAAGAGAGGACCCCTGAAGAACACAAGTTTGGCAACAATATAGATGAATAACATTAGAACAATTGAAACATAATTTGCAAAAAAAGTTTCAGCCTTTGATTTAGCATGCCATGGCCATACTGCCAAATAGAATTCAATAATAACGATCAAAATAGACCAAAACAGACCATACCAAGCAACCCAAGGAATAAATCTGCTTCTCCAAGGAAATTCGCTTAATTCTCGGCCCTGGACTTTCCAAGCTTTCCTCAATCTGATGTTTACAATGAAGATCACACTCCATAGAAGCAATGCAACCAAAGAACATAAGTTTGAAAACCAACCAAAAACTGTCGAGCCTGAATGATCCAAATTGATATATGCTAGGCCACCAGATAAAACACCAGTAAAGATATAGCCAACATAAGGACGTCCTTTTTTATCAACTTTACCTAAAAATTTTGGAGCCATTTTTAAATGCACTAAACCTAAAAGAATTCTTGGACAGCCATAAAATGTTGCACTACCTGAACTGAAAACAGATATCAGAATAATGGCATTCATTGCATCAGCAAATCTTGGTAATCCAGCGGATTTTGCTGCAATGACAAATGGTGAAGCGTTGACACCAGAACCTCCTAGTAACTCATCATTGTTTGGGTCCATTGCAATTGTGACCACAAAAGAACCCAGAATATAGAATAGGGCTATTCTTATCCAGATAGATTTTACTGCTTTTGGAACAGATGTCTTAGGCGTTTTGCATTCTGCAGCGACTAGACCAATAATTTCTATCCCAGACATTGCAAAAATACATGCCGGCAAAACCGCTAGAAAACCTTTGAAACCGTGATGGTTGAAAGGCTGAGATTTCCAATACTGAAATCCAATTGAAGGACCCTTTGGTGCCCCACCAGCACTTATCACAATCATTATTACTATTGCAATAATAACCCAAAGAAATTTTACCCCTGACATTAAACTTTCAACTTCTGCAAATAGCCTTACAGCGAAAGCATGAACAAAAATAAGACAAACGAATCCAACTGTAATCCACACTCCAGGGTTGACATCTGGTGCCCAATATTTTATAACAGTGGCTATTCCGACTAATTCATTAGATGCACCAATCATGTTCCCCCACCAATGCATCCAACCAACTGTAACAGCCAGCGATGGGTCAATGAACTGGGCTGTCCATCTTGGAAAAGCTGAAGAAACAGGATATAACGTTGCAATTTCACCGATTGACATATTAAGGGCCCAAGCAATGGAACCAGATATTAAATATCCAATAAAGACACCAACAGGACCACCTTTATGCAAAGAGCTACCAATACCTAACCAAAGACCCATACCAACTGCCGAACCTATAGAGATCATGAAAAGGTGTCTTGAAGTCATAATTTTTTTTAAGTTTTCTTCTTGATCAAGATTGGTGTCATCTTCTTTATACCTGGATTTTGTAAAGCCTTCTAGATCTCTGTCCTCATGAAGTTCGGCTTCCCGAACAATACTGGTGATTTTTGATTCCAGAGAAGACATTTTCTACGCTTAAACCAATAGCTCAGCATTCTTCTCCTGGACGTTCATCACAATATATAGTTTTTTTCAGACTACTACCAATCAATTGTGGTGGCTGTCATTGATTTTATTGAGATAAATTTCTCTAGTTTTTTTTCAAAAAAATTTATACTTTTATGCTTAAAATAACCATCGATCTGCAACTAATTTGAGAAATCTCAAGTTACCATCAAGCACACATCCTCACCTCGATATACTATCAGACAATACATTTGCATCTCGAGAAAACTCACCTCAAAGAAACAATAATCAAATGTGGCTTACATATATCCAACTCTTTGGATAGTAACTAGTCATGAGCTAAAAAGATGCCTTCCTACAGTAGTGCCGTACAGCTTATAAAGTGTCATCAAGCCGTTAAGTGACAATAGTTAATATTCGCACTTTTGGGGAGGATTTGCGCGCGAATGAAAGTTCCAGCGACTAAAAACTAACGTCTGAAGCGCGAAAAAGGCAGTTTCTAGCGCTAAAAAGACGGAGTTTTTTATATAATTCATAATGGAGTATGTGAATCGCTGTCGCTATGTCGCTATGTCGCTATGCCGCTATACCGCTATATTGCTATATCGCTATGTCGCTCTGTCGCACATCGAAATATCTATAAAGCAGATATTTTCGATAATTATCTGTACAGAACTGTAGCTCTCTGGATAACCCAGAGTTTCCTATCTTGATAATTATATGAAAATAATGCACTATATTTCAAACATACAATCCTTAAAGGCAAATTAGTCATGGTCTCTAAAGCCTTAACATGAAGCGCTTTTCCTGGGTATTATACTCACCTTAGTGGTTGATGATTATTAGAATTTTTTTGTTGAAGCAACAATTTCCTCAAAAGTTTCAATATATCACTTGTCTTGGCCTCTGGCAAAGCTTATTGTTAACTAGTAAATCTTCGTCTGATATTTTAATGAGTTGTTAATCTGAATGTTATAATGAGAATACATTTCTAACTGTATTTATCAGCAAGATCTTTGAAAATTTTCAAAGCATTCTTATCAGCAAGATATGTAGCGAGTTCCTTATTTTGGTCATTCTAAAGTCCTTGGGTTTATATATGGAGATGAAATATTAATGTAACGAGAAGATCATCAACAAGCCTATATTTTTTTAAAAGTTCTTGCTTTTCAACTAGATCAATTTCTGATCTTTTCTGCTTTAAAAAAAATTGTGCAGGATCACAATATTCTTTTTATTCTGAAACATCTTTACCGGGAAGTTTGAAATCGATTTCTTCTGAACAATTTCATGCATCAACAATTTTTCATTAAATACAAATATTGTGTTTAGTTCTTTCCTACTGCTGGTTGTTTTGGTTTTATTTCAGTTTCGATTATATATTCGGCATTTACTGTTGTAAGTAAAAATGTCATCGAAATTAGTGCTTTTTCCCACATTGTTTTTACAGATTAGTAAACCAACTTTGTAACTCGTGGTTCTTTAAATCTTTATATTGAATTTGGGCACTTTTTAGCCGTGTTGCACGTCGCTACTGAACTTTCGTACAATATATTAGTCAAATTTAAATGGTAAATATTCATTGTCAAGAATGAATTCTAGTCTTGATAAAATCATTTCAAAGAAATTGCAGCATACGATGTTATTCTCTATCGTTGATTTCTTCTCATTCAATCCAAAATAGATGGTTTATATCCATTTTTAAGAATCTTGAAGTGAAATTAAATGAAGAAAAACAAGAATATGACAAGAATAAGGATAAAGTAAGATCTATTCAATTACCTTCATCAAATCAATCTGCAGATTTGAGAGATAGTTGAACAAATGCTAAATAATAGTTATTAACTGTAACGACACCAGATGAACGAATAAACAGTTCATCAAAATTTAAAAAATTTCTTCTTGGTATATAAAAATTCCTTGTATTTCAGAAATTGACTTTATAGTTTCTAGTTCATTTGATTCAACAAAACATTATTGATCGATTCAATTTTTTCTTTATCAGATCTTCAGCAACACAGTCTAAAATCAACAAAATTCTTTTCAGGACTTTTATCAAACATTCATCGAGAATTTAGGTTGTCCCAGTTTATGCACGGTCATGACAGCACCATCTAAGAGATAATCTCTCAATTTTTTGGTTCAGTTTCTTAGCTACATTACTTGGAAGATTTTCGTCATCATCTGAACAAAAATTCATGTCCTAAGGAAAGTGTTTAACTTTAAATTCAAGAAAGCAGATAAGAAAGCAGATAAGAAAGCTTATAACAATCAAGAATTCAAAGCGGCAATTGACAATTCCTAATAAATTAGGAAGGACAATTATGATGAATAATGACAATAGATGCTGACGTTTCTCCAGATGTTCCATGGCCATCCTGTTTCATCTCAGATATATACTTTTCTTTAATGGCGTGGATATTGCCTGATGAAGTATATCTAATATACTTTCAATAACAATGAAATCAGGTTTCGTGTTATAGTATATTTGTTATACTAGTCAAAAGCTCTGTGCATTGGATGAGGGACATCATCATGGCGTGAATGGATACCCGCCTTTTTTTCAAACATTCACGATCTAAATGTTTTGAGTCAACAACTGCTTTAATTTTACCAGTATCAGTAAGTTCGTTTAATGAAGCAAGATTATCCAAGTTCAGATGATTAAAAGCTTTGACGAAACTAGTAATAGCAATACAACCCCTGATGATGGCTTTCATTCGAAGTACAATGAAAAAAAAAAAACTCACAGAATTGGCTGTTGTAGCTGAAAGGGTTATAAGGGTTCTAGAAGAACTCTGAGTTTGATAATTAAATCCCATCGCTTACTTAATGTTTAGCAATAAATGTGAGAAGAAAGGTATTCTGTTAATTTTCATTTGAATAATCCTCAGCCAAGTTTTGTAGTGGGTTACTGAAAATTTAAGCGAATTACCGAAATTATATCATGTCCTAAGCTGTCATTAAACACCCTCAGTAACTTGGAGTAATCTGCAATATTCAACTAAACTCTTGAATTAGTGTTAAAATGAACCCATAACACCTAGGATTATGTGAGATATTATCTACTCGATTCAAAGTATACGTGAAGTTGAGTATTTACAGTACTGGCTTGAAATTTTAGTACCGTATAATTTCTTCTGAACACTTGAACTTTTTCCTAATATCAATTGGAATAAAAGTAAAGCTCATTAAAACTCTCTGAACTCTTAACTTAATAATATTGCCTTCAATTCCGACTCTCCATCAGGTTTCATTTCGAAAATTGGGGTCCAGTGTATCATTTTTTTCTTCATCAAGCATTTTCGCAAAATGTGCAGAAAATATCACCATAACTCCTCTGGATATTTTAGTCTGAGATTTTTCAATTAAACTAACTGTATTTAATCATTATCATTTATTCTGTTTTCTCTTCACTTGATAATATTTGAATACGATACCGAATACTTTATTTTAGCTACAATCATCAAATTTAAAACAAAGAGACAATTACTATTGTTAAAAACACTAAAGCTATATGCTGTTTTTGTCAGCGTCAGTGTCAACCTTTACAGTTTCAGCTACATCGATATCTGATTGACTTGAAGACTTTTCCTCATCCGTGAACTCCAATTCTCTATCAAGAACTTTATTTCTTTCTAAGTTTCTGGCAGCAGCGTCTTCAGCGACAAAATGAACGAGATATGTGACAGATGGAACTACTAACCAATACACACCTGCACTGACCGACAAATTAACCATTAAACTCTGGTTAACAGAGCCAACAACAAACGCCCACATTTCTCCCATAGCTTCTAAACCTCTAACTATGGAAACAACATATGTGACCTCAGTAGCATGGAAATTCATTGTACCAATAAGATAATAGATCCAATTACTCAAAGCCTCACCGAATGCTTTGAATAAAACAAATGGAACAAATCCTCTGCTGAAATTGTCGTCAGACCAATCTAACCCACTAACTGGATTTCTGTCATAGATTCCTTGTAAGATGAATCCATAAATGAAAAAACCAGTCATACAAATGTTAATAATATGCCATGACCATCTTAGTTTTGCTCTTTCAGAGAATTTTTTACTGTCTAATAACAAACCCATAAAAATATCTGTGAACATCTGAACAAAGGCAGTCACTAAAGTGTTCAACGAACGAGCTCTCACTGAAAAGTAAACAGCCATGAAATTACCTTGCCAAGTGTAAAACCACATAATAGCTAACGATAATGGACCTAAAAGTAAGACCTCTTTTCTAAGTAAAATATTTTTCAACTTAATGAATCTTTGCTTTATAGTTTCATTGCCAACATTGGATCTTGGAACAGTACCATCCCTTCTGATAACTTTTGATGGTTCAACAACAAGCCAAACGATAAGTATACCAGCACATTGAATGGCAATAAAAGCAACATATGTGTTCAAGCTAATACTTCCTCTAGAATCTGTATTAATATTTAAAGCCAATGTGATTGCACCACCGATGACAAGACCAAGCTTATTAACAAATTGCCATAATCCAATAAAGAGACCACGCTCAGTTGAAGGATAGAAAACAGCACAAGAACCTTCAGCAACCCAAAAAATGGAAGCTGAAAATCCACAGGTAGCTGCTCCAAACATTACCAGCCATTGTGTTCCATCTTTACTGTTTAGATATAGACCAGCAGAATATGGTGCATACCCTAAAACACCTAAAATCAATGAAAGTCTAATACCAATAGTATTGACTAGAACGGCGAATACACACGAAGTGGCAGTCATAACTGCAAATGTAACTGAAGAGGCGACATTTGCAGTAGTTGTAGTGATTAATCCACCAGCACCTAAAATAGCAAGTGCAGTCCAAATACCTGGTTGAGTGAATGATAAGAGACCAAGAACAAAAGCTTGAAAAAGAGCACTTCTTCTAAATAAACCTAGTCTTGTCACTATAGACATATTGAAAGTTTTGTTGTAGCGATTTGTATGTCATTGGGTTTTTAGTGATTTGGCCAGCTTTATAGCAGAGATTCTACAGATAATTTCTTGTAAAAAGTGTTTAAAATTTCGATGTATGTGATATGTACGTACGGACATCAAATAGCGGACTTAAAGCCACAAGTTGATGAGACCGTTTTTTGTTTGTAATGCAACAGCATTACTATCGTTTTTAGATTAATATAATCAGGGATGTCAAAACTATGGTAAGCTTTAATTTAATATAGTTTATCTACAAACTCTATTCTGTATTCTTTATTTATCCTTCATCATATCTTTATTACTTTTGCAACTAAATAATCCGATAAAAACCGTAGAATTGGTCAAGTTGCAAGCAAAGAGCCAAGACCGAGGCAAAGCCTACACTAGTCATTAGTCACATCCCTATATCAAAATAGTAGCTATATTGTTAATTTCTTGTCTTCATAGTAATATTTGTGAAGAGAGGGTGGCTCAAGAGCTCGTCTTACTGCTTTCTTTTTAACAACGGTTTTATGTCATTTGATCCGTACCGAGTATAAAGTATGTACAGAAACGGAGCAATATAAACTTTATCAAAAAGATCAACGCCTTAATCTCAAAAAAAGGATTATTTCGAATATAAAGTATCAGCTTTGAAAAAATAAAAGTATCTAATATAGAGCTCATCTGATTAATGTATTAGAATTTTCGAATTTTAAAAAAAAAGTTCAGTTCTTCATGGAGTGAACTTGATGTTGTATAACAAAGCCAAGAACTAGTTTTTTTTTTTTTCACGTACGGATTGTGAACCGTCATCATTCTGTTGTGAGATTAGTTTTTTTTCAAGTACATATGACTAGAAGTTATGATATATATATATTATCAGGCTTTGAACAGCTCACTAATTAATTACAACTAATCCCTGATGGAATTTTTAAGCATGTACATTAAGTATAATCATGATTGATTATTAGCTAGTATATACCCCAAATATTTCAAAATTTAAGGTCATAATAAAAGTGGCAAACACTTAAGTCTTGGCTTTAAATTGCGAATTTATGGACAGCATTCTACTTGGCTGTATAATTATATATCTAGCGTTTATAGTTGAAAAAAGCCAAGAGCATGCCGTTTGAGTGGTTATAGCCATTTATAAAAATATTTCCTTGTATTATCACACCGCCCATCATTCTACTAGATACTTAAATTTCCTTGAACATGCAGGACTATTATATATTTTTAGCTTATATTAGCTATCAAAAAAAAACTTCTTTCCAGATATCTGGGGTCAATTGAAACTAATGAATCTTGGAACTGTAGTAGACTTGCATTTGAAATTAGGCTTCCTTTCAAAACCCTTTCTATGAAATAAAAGTAGTTGTAATTTTTAGCCACACATGAGAGATTCTATCATTACAAAATTGAGTTAACTTTAAAAGATAGTATAACTGTTCTGCTTTATTAGCTTGAAATCAAACAGATGTTTATAAAGGGATTTACCATAACAACTTAGACGAATAGACATTGTTTATATTAGGATGTAAGTTCACTAGATATGACTTCTAGTTCAGTCGACTTTTTATAAGATGAAGTTCAATCAATATCCTTTTCATTTGTTATGATCGGAGATATATCACGATTTGCACTATTATACAGGTAAATACTATTAGCCAACATATTTTCGTTTTCTAGTCTTTTATAATACAATTAGACAGCAAAACTCCACAATAAATAAATTGCTGTAAAGATGTTTGAAGAGATAAAATTTTTATGAAACTTTGGAGTATCAATCTTTCGCAAAAATTAAAAGAGGAATCCATGCATTTGTAGATATGGCATATATAAGTAACCATGGAATAGCTTCACCTTGAGGATTATATCTCAGGAAATCATTAATAAAACTCCATAAACAAGGAGATGCAGCGACTAAAAAATAAGAAATCAAAAAAGCAAACCATCTGGCACCTAATAATAGAACATTCCATACCGTTAGAATTGAGCAAAAAAAACTATATTTATGGAATACGATATGACCATCGCAGACCAACGAATATGAAATTTATCTGCAAAAGTGTACAATAATCAACATACACTACTCCTAAAGCTACAGGATAGGATGAATATTTGTAAACATTAACAACAGGGTAATTGTCCAGAGAGGTTAACCAAAAAACAAATGAACCAGAATAAGTAGTCATGTTATTCCAAGAACAAGAAACAAGTATCAGCAACAGGTAAAATGTTGGTGTGAAAAATACTGTTTTCCAAACTTTAGGGTTAAAGAAGCCCGTTAAATGTTTGGAGCCTTCAGTTGTTACATTTGAATCTATTAATCTTTTTCTTGCTATTCTAATTTCATCGTCAGTTAATGTTAAGGAGTTTCACAAAAAAAATAGTGACCTTCCAGGGATCAAAATAGTGCCAGAATTGCAACAGGAATATAACAATTATAACAAAGTCAATTAAAAAAGCATAAGACCATCCAGCAATACCATTTCTTCTGTCCAAGCTAGCAAATATTGCGCCTTCCATCAAAGAAGCAGATAAATTACCGACAAGTTGACCTAAGTAAAAGATCATAACTCTTCTGACCATCTCATCTGCAACTTACCAGTGATAATAGAATTTGAATTTGGGGATAAATTTCCACTTCAGCAACACCGATAAAGAACATGAAGACTTGAAGCTGTGCGACAGTTTGAGCTTTATTACAGGCCAATGTGGAAATTCCTTAAAACGTAACATTTTAGAAAAGTAAGTAGCTAATTTGAAATCTAGGTGTGAGGTACATAAAAAAGTAACTGGAAAATAATTGAGCCAACAGAGATAATAACAGAAGTAATGTTAAAGTCGTTACCTTTCCCTTCTAAATCTTCCTTCATCCCAGAAACGTAAGCCTGGCTTGAATTTGAAGAATCCAAAGCTCTGACCCAATTTAACTATAGTGTAAAAAGGCCAAAAAGAACTTCTAGTTTTAAAAGTCCAGTTTTATCTCTGGGAACAATTTGTGGATACCACTCATACCACGACGAGTCTCCAAAACATGAGAGTTAGGACGATATTTATATTCATCAAAAATTTGTGACCAAGGTTTATTTGCTTCATCTCTATATTCTGTTTCTCTTTCTATTCTTATTAGAATACTATCGATTGATTGATGTTCATCTATTGTCAAACAATCATCAATATGTCTCAAATGAAGAAGCCATTTTACCAAAAACACTATTATAACGTGAACAGGACAATAATAAAGATTTAATCGTGATCTTTATAACACTAAATAGAAGAAGTGAACAAACTCATAACTAACAACAAAAAAAAATTATCGAAACTTTTTCTTATATAGTTTTAAATCCTTGCATAATAAATCAATGATTCAGCTAAATTTTTCAGGTGAATAATTTTAGCTAAAGACTCAATTTACTCCATAATGGGAAATAAATTGGAGTTATCAGTTATTTCTGATTACGTAACTTTACGTCTAATCTTTATGCTAAAAATTGTATAACAAACCAACTTTGACTTCATTGGAGAATATCTTAGTAATTTATCTTCTTAACAAGTTTAAATCTTCAAACGACTATCAACTGATGTATTGGCATCCTAATAGTAAAGCAAAGAAAGAAGAAATATGACAAACCCCTGGCACTCTAGGATTTTAATGCCATATTTTTATTCACTGTAACGTCTTAGTATATTTTTAAAGTAATAACTTTACAACACAAAGAACTCTGCTACTGCTAAATCTAAGAAGATACCTTTTTCATTTATAAGCTAGTAAATCTTTACATTAATTTGATAACTGTAAAAAAAATCGTCATTAATAAACGATCTTAGAGGTGAACTAGCGTTCAAATCTCAACTATACAAGTTCCTGCGGCAGGTTTAGAGGATACAATTGCTTGATCTAATTCCTTCTGTGTTATACGTGGGAATTTTTTTTTGTAATATTGATCAGTGAGAGCTTGAGTCAACTTTGAGACTCTGTCTACTGTTGTCAAATGGACTAATGAACCTCCCCATCCAGCACCTGTGACTCTTGATCCATAAGATCCATTTTCTCTGGCAATTCGACAAATATCTTCCAAATCTGGAGTTGAATTTTCCATGTAAAGATTCAATGAGACTTGTGCTGCATCCAACAACTCACCAAATCTCCTAACAAATTCCAAATCTCCAGAACTATTTTGAACCAACTTCAAGACTTGTAGCACCCTTAATGCATCACTGTAAACATGCTTGGTTCTTTGGTACAATTTTAACTTTTCGTATCTGACAGGAAATTTACTTAAAAATTTGGTAAAGAATTCCTCATCAGATAATCCTAGCGCTTTAGCAGCTTGTTCTGTTTTAAATCCAATTTTTTGATCAGGTTCAAACAACGTTTCAATCAATGTCAGCAGGTCAGTTAGCCTAGATATTCCAATATTAATATCACTACCATCCCACTTTTGAGCATGTTTTACGGTCTCAAAATAAGTATCTAGAAATCCTCTTAGTGTACCAGTTGATAAATTAGAGTCTTGAACTAATTTTAGTTCGAACTTTTTAGCAAGATATTCAGCTGCTACTGCCACTTCTACTGCTCTTAAATTGTAGTTAGTTGGAGCTGTTTCCTTTTTATTTGCTTCCAATAAACTATTTGTAACCAAAAATACGATATCATTTGGTTTGACCACTGGAAGCTCAAATGGAATACCAATCAACTTAGGTTTGAATTGAATTAATAAAGCTTTACGTTTCCCACCATATATAGATGCACATTGATCCATTCCACCAGTGTTCACACCAACATAATGTTCAGACACAACAGTTATTCTTGTTAGATCTTCCTTAGAAATTTCATTGATTCCATTAGCTTTCAAGATTGCTAGAGTTGATGCAACACAAAAGGCAGCAGATGAAGATAACCCACCACCTGTGGGAACATTTCCATCAAACAGTAAATTAAGACCAACCAATTGTTTAATATCGGGATAATTATCGTTAATGTAGTTTTGAGCAACAATCAAAGCACACTTAAAATAGTTTGTCCATGTAAAATAGTCACTGATTTTGACCAATGAACCATCATTTGGTAATTCAAAATTCTCTTCAGAAAATTTTGGATTTGTGTTCGCTAGTTTTATTGTTGTATCATTTCTTGTAGAAACTGCAATAATGACATCGACATCTAGCGCCATCGGTAAAACAGAAAAATAACAATAATCAATATGTTCACCAATCAGATTAACTCTTCCAGGTGAACGACTAATGAATTCCTGCTTCACATTGAATTTATTTTGGAACGCTTTTATCAAAGATTCATACCTGGAAATATTTGATTGAGGATCTGAATAAAATGACAGATCTTTAAACGTTGGTACTATTTCAGACATTTCTTTAATTTCGAATAGGCAAAAGGATACTCATTTCCAATTTAAATATATACAAACCATCACGACATTATATAAACTGTAACTTCAGACATTATTGTCCCACTTCTCAATAATAGTCTTTTGTCTATGTATTCACTTTTAAAGTTTGTCCTATGGTGACCCCGGAAAAAATTTTTTACATTAAAATAATACGGGGAAACCTGTTCGCGGTGATTAACGGTATGACTGCCTCAATTAGGTAAGTGGCACATCTTTTGTTTGCAGCCTTTCTAAGATCAATTGAGAAAGTCACTTGACGTTTCTAAAATGGCGATGAATATTTGTATAACTAATCCGCTTGATCTAAGTTGTCTCCTTATTCCTATTAAATAATGTCATATATTTTAGTTACAGGAGGAGCTGGTTATATTGGCTCTCATACAGTGGTTGAGTTGATTAGCAATGGGTATAAGGTTATTATCGTTGATAATCTTGTCAATTCAAGTTTCGATGCTGTTGCAAGAATCGAGTTTATTGTTAAAAAGCATATCCCTTTCTTCAATGTTGATATAAGGGACCATGAAAATTTATCCAAGATCTTTGAAGAGTATAATATTAATAGTGTTATCCATTTTGCTGCCTTAAAAGCTGTCGGTGAATCAACAAAATTTCCATTGGATTACTATGATAACAATATTACCGGTACAATCAGTTTATTGGAAGTTATGAAGAAGAATGATGTTAAAACTATAGTCTTTAGCTCTTCTGCCACAGTTTATGGAGATGCGACAAGATTTGAAAATATGATACCTATTCCTGAAAATTGTCCAAATGATCCAACAAATCCTTATGGAAAGACAAAATATGTAATTGAACAAATCATTCATGATCTCTATATTAGTGACAATTCCTGGAGAGCTGCTATTCTTAGATATTTTAACCCAATCGGTGCGCATCCTTCTGGTCTAATAGGTGAAGATCCTCTTGGAATCCCAAACAATTTATTACCATACTTGGCTCAAGTTGCGATTGGAAGAAGAGAAAAACTGTCAGTATTTGGGAATGATTACGATTCTCATGATGGTACACCAATCAGAGACTATATCCATGTTGTTGATTTGGCAAAAGGTCATATTGCTGCTTTGAATTATTTAACAAAGATTCAAGATGGACTCTTCAGGGAATGGAATCTTGGTACAGGTAAAGGTTCAACGGTTTTTGATGTTTATAATGCATTTTCTGAAGCTGTTGGGAAGAAACTACCTTTTGAAGTTGTTGGCAGAAGAGCTGGCGATGTTTTAAATTTGACTGCAAATCCAGCAAGGGCAAATAATGAACTGAAGTGGAAAGCAGAACTAACAATTAAGGAAGCTTGTGAAGATTTATGGAAATGGACTACTGAAAACCCATTTGGTTTCAATATCGAGAATTATTCGTGGTTAGAGTTTGGTGAGAATTATACAAATAGACTACATACTGTTCAAATTAATGATTTCAAGGTTTCAATTACAAATTATGGTGCAACTATACAAAATATTTCAAAGAAAGAAAAGCATCTTGTTGTCGGATTAGCTGATGAAGCATCTTATAAAGATTCTCAAAATCCGTTTTTTGGTGCAACTATTGGTCGTTATGCAAATAGAATTAGTGATGGTAAATTCAATATTGATGGTAATGTTTATAACTTGCTTAAAAATGAAAATGATTTAACATTACATGGTGGACCAAAAGGTTTTGATAAACAAACATTCTTGGGACCAATTGCCAAACGACAAGAAGAAGGTGTTAGTTTAGAATTTTTGTTAGTTGATCAAGATGGTAATAATGGATTCCCTGCAACTCTGGAAACTATTGTCAAATTTACTATCAAAGAAAATTCTTTGGAGATCGAATTTGTGGCCACTATTGCTAAAGATTCACCTTTAGGTGAAACACCTGTTAATCTTACAAACCATACGTATTTCAATATTTCGGATAATAAAGTAATTGATGGTACTGAAATATCTTTATCGACCGCAAAGTATCTTGAAAATAACAAAAAACTTATACCAACTGGCAAGATTTTGAGTATTGACTCTACCAGTTTTTCTTTGGATTCCAATACATCTTTTGATGATAATTTCATCGTTGGAGGCAGTTCCGGTACAGATACAAGATCGAACGAACTGAAGACTTTCCTTACAGCGAAATCAGGTACAACCAAACTTACTGTTTCTGGTACGGATCCAGCTTTCCAGTTCTATACTGGAGATTTTGCAAAATTTCGCGATCTATATCCTAACAGATGTGGATTTTGTGTCGAGCCAGGTAGATATACCAATGCAATCAACGTCCCTGAGTGGTCGAAACAAGTTCTTTTAAGAAAAGGAGAAACTTATGGTTCGAGATTTAAGTACAGTTTTCGCTTTGAATAAAATTTAATGATACTCTTCTTCTATAACTTTTGGTAGTCCAACAGATAAATCAATCGAAGGTTTCCAGCCCATTTTCTTTATCTTCGAACAATCTAGTAGATATCTATCATCATTATAGTTTCGATCTTCGACATAGTCGATATAATCCTCGTAGTTAAAAGTTTCAATTTTCTGCTTTGTCAAAACGCAATCACATATACGTTTAACTAATTCAATTGTTTCTATCTCATAATTACAACCATATCCAGATACGTTAAACGTCTCCCCAATGCATTCATTGAATCTCATCCATACTAACTCAACAGCTTTAATAAAATCATCGACATAAAGATAAGTCCTTCTTTGTTTCCCAGCTCCATGTATTGGTATTTTGATATCTTTACCATGAAATCTAGCAATCAGTGTATGTATAGCAATAGGGACAATTTTCTCAGGATATTGATATGGCCCATAAACGTTGTTTGATCGTATAATGCTGATCGGTAACTTGAAAGAAAAGATATATGAGTTTATTATAAGATCAATGGCAGCTTTGGTGGCAGCATATGGGTTTGTGGGTGTTAGTTTAAAAGTTTCATCAACAGGAACATTATTTAGCTGTTCTCCATAAACCTCATCTGTCGATATATGAATAAAGTTTACAATTATATTATCTTGTTGTAATAAACGACAGCATTCAAGTAAATTTTGAGTCGCAAATATATTGTTTGAAGTAAAAAACAAAGGATCAATAAAAGATCTATCAACACATGATTCAGCAGCAAAGTTGATAATATGACTTATTCTATTAATTTTATGTTCTTTAACAATGAAATTTATGAGAAAATCTAGATCTTTTGCTAAATCCTTTTTGATGAACCTAAAATTGGGGTAAGACTCTAATTTTTTAAAAAAGGTATAGCTATATTGAGTGGCATAACTCAGTTTATCGATACAAGTAAAATTAATCCTAGGATACTTGGCAACGGTAACTCGAAGGAAATGTGAACCTAGAAAGCCAGCCCCACCAGTCACGAGAACATGCTGATCATAGTGATCTGACATTTATTGCGTTGTATATCTTTTCCAGATGAAAAACAGGATATCGGAATACCCTGACATCAAATTTTTTGCATGAATATCATTTGATTATAAAGTTCTGGCTTTGTCTCTAAGCAGACCACTTTTTACAGTTTTTTATAATGATGCACCTTCTTAAGAGGTTTCTCCACTGGGGAAAATATTAAGTGGGACAAAAGAGACATGCAGTCAAATCCAGTTACCGAAAAGAAAGAAAATAATAGAGACACTAAATACATCCAGGTATCATGATCGTCTCTCTCCAGACTACAGTTGTATCACCATGAGTTCCCTTTTTTTTTTTTTTTTTTTAATTAAAAGGCCTTTATAATCAAGTTGAAAAACTTAAATATATTCAAAATTATAAACCAATACTCATGACCAAAAATTTTGACTTTACAAACGATTCGCATCGCCGTTTCAATCCTTTAACAAACACATTTGTTCTTTGTTCACCACACCGTGCAAAGAGACCATGGCAAGGTGCTACTGAAGACCAGAAAAAAGATCTCCTTCCTCAATACGATCCTCATTGTTATTTATGTCCTGGTAATAAGAGAGCTACAGGAGACATTAATCCGAAATATGAGTCTACTTATGTATTTCCTAATGATTTCCCAGCTGTCAAGTTAAATCAACCCGAATACATTAAAGAGCCAAATTCTGATGAGGAAATAAACAAACTTGAAGATAAATTATTACTAGTTCAAGGAGTCCAAGGGAATTGTTTTGTTATTTGTTTTAGTCCAAAACACAATGTTACATTGCCTTTAATGTCAATTGAAGATATCATTGTTGTGATTAACACTTGGAAAAGTCTATATACTGAACTGAAAATACAGTCGTTGTCAGGTAAAGCTCCTTTTAAGTATTTGCAAATTTTTGAGAATAAAGGCTCTGCTATGGGTTGCTCAAATCCTCATCCTCATGGACAAGCATGGTGTCTAGATACTGTACCAACTGAAGTTGATCATGAACTGAGTAATATGCGAAACTATTATAACAAGAATAACTCACATTTACTTGGTGATTATGTTAAACTGGAATTGAAAAAACATGAGAGACTCGTCTTGGAGAATGATTCGTTCGTTGTTGTTGTTCCATTCTGGGCATTATGGCCTTTCGAAACATTATTGATATCCAAAGAACACTTAAATTCTATTGAAGACTTTAATGATTCTCAAAAGAAAGATCTTGCTATTATTCTAAAGCAGTTGACCACAAAATACGATAATTTATTTAAGACAAGCTTTCCTTATTCTATGGGTCTACATCAATCTCCACTAAACTGTGCCAAAGATGTGAAAGAAATATCCTGGTTTCATATTCATTTCTATCCACCTTTATTGAGATCTGCTACTGTGAAAAAATTTTGTGTAGGATTTGAAATGTTAGGTGAAGCTCAGAGAGATTTGACAAGTGAGCAAGCTGCTGCAAAATTAACACAATTAGATGGACAAATACACTATTTGAACAAAACCCAATGAAAGTTCTAAGATCACTTACAAGATACTTAACTAAGGCAGTTGAATAAAATCTGTTATTGTCAGAATTAAGTTACAAACCTTTGTGTATGTGATTAAAAGTTCTATGTTAACATGTTAATAACTATGATTTTAATATATTAAAATTTGTAAGTCCATTAATCCATATCATATTCTAATTTTCTTGCTTTAATATCAACATGTCACATTGGCCCCATAAACTGTTGCTGTTCTATCTGTTATTGCATGATCTGCAAAGGAATAGATGGGACGTTGTGTTTTATGACTATTGAGGTTAGATGTAATGATTATTCAAGAGCCATCTGACTTGTACTTACCCATTTTTTAAAGATTTAACACACTCGTAACACGTATCAAGATCAATAGGGCAATGAAAATTCATATATATATTTACAAGCGAGTCATGGAAACATTATTATTCATTCAAAAACTAAAAATTAATGGTATATAGATAGATTTAGCAACATTTTCAAAATTAAAGAAATTTTGAAACACTTTAAACAAACATCTTAAACATTAGTAGTAGCATCAGAATGGGTACTAGATTGTAAAACTCCAGGACTGTCTTCTTTGTGCTCCATACTTAACTTTTCACCTAGTTTTTCATCAGATAAATATGGAACCTTTGGTTGCCAATGAGCAGTCTTCCAAGCTGGGATATTCTCTTCCCAGATTTGATTTATTTCCTCTAATCTCTTTCCCTTTGTTTCTGGGAAGAAGAAGAAAACATGAATGAACATACAACAACAAAATGTAGCATAAATACAATATGTCTTCCACGAGATATTTTTGAAAGCACTTGGTGTAAACATTGCAATAGCAAAATTGAAAATCCAATTAGCAGCAGTAGCTAAAGCAGCACCCCTTTGTCTACTAACGTTATCACCCCACATCTCAGAAACATATAACCAAATACCAACACCCCAAGAGGTTGCAAATGAGACCACAAACAAGTAACAACAAGCAATAACTGCCTTTGCTGCAGGTTTATTAGCTTTTGGGATCTCAATTGTAACAGTATCAGTTCCATTGTAACCTGGAATAGGAACAGAGTACGTAGCCAATAAACCTGCGACAGCAAATTGCCAAGTCAACATTGCAACAGCACCGAATAATAAAACTGGTCTTCTACCAACTTTATCTAAAAAGTATAAAGCTGGAATTGTTGTAACCGTATTCAAGACATACTGGATTGAAGATGAAACTAAATTAGTGTTACCTGTGTAACCAGCCATTTGGAAAATATAAACAATATAGTACATCATAACATTCATACCTGTCAATTGTTGCCAAATTTGAGCAAAAATGGCAGTTATTGTTCTTTTACGATATTTTTTTGTGAATAAATCACCGTAAGTGAAGTCTTTGACATGCTCATCCACCAATAATTGGTCTTTGATCTCAGAAATCTCAATCATGACATC
Source organism: Wickerhamomyces silvicola (assembly GCA_030570795.1). Taxonomy (NCBI): domain Eukaryota; kingdom Fungi; phylum Ascomycota; class Saccharomycetes; order Phaffomycetales; family Wickerhamomycetaceae; genus Wickerhamomyces; species Wickerhamomyces silvicola. The sequence goes on along the minus strand of JAJLWN010000001.1, from coordinate 779,078 downwards.
AGGGTTTTCTCTATCACCATGAGCTTGAATATCAGCAACAATTTTTTCAGCTTCATCCCAATAGCCATTTTTAGCCAACCATCTTGGAGATTCAGGAATAAATAAAATACCAATTAATAAGACAAGACCTGGGATTATTTGTAGACCCCAAGCAACTCTAAATGACCCTGTACCATTGATAAAATGTAAACCATAACAAATATAGAACATGATCAAAATTCCTAGAGTGACTGAAAATTGAAATAAACCACCGATGAAACCTCTAATCTTACGAGGTGCTAATTCACTACCATATATTGGAGCAACAGAAGAACCAAAGCCAACACCAATACCAGAAATGATTCTACCAATAATTAATTGTGCTCTATTTTGAGAAGATGATTGAACTGCAGCACCAACGCACCAGAAAAATCCACATAGTAATAAGGAAGCCCTTCTTCCAAATGGTTCAGATATAAAAGCAGATGCTAAACTACCAAAGAATGAACCCAAAGCCATTGCTGACGTAATGAATCCTTGCATCGTAGAATTTGGATAGTTGAAATATTTTTTATAGTGAACAGTATCGATCAAAGCAGACATAGAAGATATATCAACACCAAACATTAACCCGGAGATACAAGAAATCATACAAATGATATAAACATTTGTAAGATTTGGTGTCTTATCTAAGATTGCTCTCAGTTTTAATGCTGGTTTAACTAATTTTTCCTCGTAACCCATAATAAAATTGTAATAAAATTGTAAGTAGATTTGTAATTATTTTTTAATAAGGAAGAGTATGGAAAGCATTAGTGGAGAGCGTGAAGAATTTAATTTATAGAGATTTCGTTACAATGTAATAATTTTAATCTTCAAATGTATGACTTTCAGCAAGATTTAAAATTTTGTCTCTCCCCAAGCTCATGCATACGTCTCCGGATCAAAGTACATCCCAGCAAATTACTATCGGGAACGTATTTTTCCAGTGCATGAGACATTATTTTTTAACGTTACTGTCAAAAATGTCTTAGTTTTTGGATCCCGTCACCCCATCGAATTTGATCATAGTAAATAACGAAAGCAACTCGAAAACTTTATTTGTGACAGACACCTGACCAGAGCTAGGCGTACGGCATATCTTTGTATTACTAAATGTACGGTGTAGTTTCCTATTTAAGATGTGGAGTGCATAGAAACCATGTCCAATTTTCCCAGCGTGATCATTGTGATTCTTGTTTCGTAATCATTCTAAATAGCTTTAGGACGATTTTGAAAATGTCTGATAACTCATATTATGGTCAGATACAACACGGGCTCAGACCATGACCTTTTGTTATTACACAGCATACCATTTTATCCTTGCTTCGATCTGAAAACATCATGGCAAAATTATTGTACTGCCATTTGAAGTCCCAACAATTCAATTTAACTATGCACAAATGGTAAAACATGGAATAACTTCCTTTACTGGCCGTGAAAACGGAAAATTATCTCAACTCTCCAATTTTTAGAGTTTTTTTTCTCCATAATTCGTTTCCTGATTTAGACTTAAACAGTAATTAAAAAGTATAAAGTATCTTTAAGCATAAACTTTCGGTATCACCTGGTTGTTCTATTTTATTTGGCTGCTCTTTTAAAAGTTGCATGTAAAGGGCGACATATTGACTCAGGACTCACGAGTTTGACTCAAAGCCCCACACACTCTAAAGACAGTCACATTATAAGACATAAAATAAACCTTCTAAATCGGGTCTTCTGACCCTAAACTGTAATCATTTAACTTCAATATCGGCATATGAAACAACCTGATTTGTTCCCAACGGACAAACTTAATTATTGCTTATTTTTTATGAGTAAAATAATTCATTGAGATTTAACCAATTTTCCAAACAAATAAACAGAAATGTAAAATTTGTAAAAAAGATGGAAGAACCGAAGTATCAATTAAGCTAATGAATGTCTATAAATTAAATCTATTACTTTTATTCTTTTTTCAATACTTGCTAAGAAAGGTATTCGCTTAGCCTCGAGTCATACAAGAAAATAATTGAATTAGGCTTTAAAACTAAACAGAAAAAAAAAATTAGGTGCACTTTTTTGTTCACTTTAAACGCTACCAACATCTTCAACATGCTCAGCTGAATGTCTCTTTTGTAGGATAGAAATCGTACCTGGGGAAGGATGGTGTTGAGTACCGGAATCACCAAACACTTCAGCAACTTCTTCTAAAGTACGACCGGACGTTTCTGGATAAAGAAGAATAACGACAATCAACTCAACAACAAGAACACAACAAAAGACAATATAATATTTCCATTCAATAGCATCCATAGCAACTGGATTAACAAAACCATTATAAATCAAAACGACCTGGTTTACCATGGCGAAAATATTGAGACCCTTACTTCTGTGAGAATACGGTAAAATCTCAGTGATGTATAAGTATGGTAAACCATTTGCACCGACATCATAAAATAAGTAGTAGAAGAAGATCATAGCTAAGACACCTTTACCTAATGATTTATCTTCGAAGTTACGTTCTTGGTTAATTGCAGACAAAATTGTCCAAATGATATATGATCCCAGCATACCACCCACACATGTGATGAACATTGTTCTTCTTTTAAAAAGATTAACAATGGAGCAGAAGAAACAACATACAACAAAATTATATATCATCAAGCACAAGTTGATTTCCAATTGCTTTTTGGATTCTGTGATACCAATTGAGTTCAAAACCTTATTTAAGTAGTAAGAGACTAAACCATTACCAGACAATTGCATTATAATACCAGTGAAAATGACAAGGAATACTCTTCTTCTGTAGGTTTTCTTGGTCCAGAAATCAGAGTATTTTGAAGTTGAACCGGCTAATCTTTCAGCTTCTAAACCTGCTTGTATCTCATTTATTTCAAAATTAATAAACTCCAAATCTTGTGGGTGATCAGAATCACCAATATGATACTTTTTTAGAATTTTCTCAGCTTTCTCAACTTTACCTTTTGCAATCAAATATCTTGGTGACTCGGGAACAAGCCAAAATAAAGCAAGCTGAACAACAGGAAAGAAGGCTTGGAGTAGTGATGGGACTCTCCAACTCCAATTATTATCCATAGTTCTTGATAAATAAGTCACAATGGCACTGAAAGTTGCACCGAGATACCAACAAATATTAAAAGCAAAAGTGCTTACATCACGATGTAATGGATAAGCAATCTCAGAAATCAAAGCTGGAGAACCAATGGTTGAAAGCCCACTACCTATACCAATGATTATTCTACTAACTAGGAAAAATGCAAAGTTTGTACTAACACCTTGCAAAACAGAACCAATGACTGTCAATATCAAGCCTAAATAAATGATGAAAAGCCTTCCATATCTATCAGAAATATACGGAGCAAATGGGAACGTAATAATACAACCGAAAATAACACCATTACTTAAGGCTCCTAACACATGACCAGTTGGATTACCCATGTAAGGTGCCCAATGTTCAAGAGACTGTAAACCATTCAATAAAGAACCATCAAATCCATTATTCGTTGAAGTTAAAGTAATTAAAAAGACTGCAAAAGATAAACTTCTTAAATGTGGGACTTTATAGAAGGGTCTTGTTTCTCTAATATATTGTTCATAGCCACGCTCACTAGGAACTTCGTTTGAAAATTGTTTATCTATTTCGTTTTTATCTTCGCTAGAGGACATTTTCGTTTTTGTATATAGGGGAGATTATTAGGAAAAGAGCCTTCAATTTATACTTGGATAAAAAAGCCAAGTATTGTTATTATCTCAACATAACATTGTAACATGATAACTCCATCACTGTTCAACAAAATAAAAAAAAAAAACAGGGCTGTAGAGCGCGGCTTTTCGCATGTAATCTAAACTTCGTAGTGTTAAACTTTTTATGCAATAATAGTGGCCGATATGCTAAAATATGCACACCCCACACTTTATTCTTAAGTCATATCATCGTGTATCATGACTCAAAGGGACCCTGGAGAAATTTTTAGTGATCTATAGCCTATTAATGTTGGATTCGGTTAAATTAGATCACTACAACGGACTTTCTTTCAATTTCTCCTCCAAAAATTTACCCCGAATCTGAAACGATAAATCTTGGTAAAAAATGCTCAAACTATAATCGTCGAAAAAAGCTGTTATATTTTCATTTACTAAAAGTTTATGACTATTTGCACACTTCACAGCTATCAGTTGAGAACTATACTCAATGTTTGTAATAGAGTAAATATCCTCAATGGTTATAGAACACGTTATTCTAAAACTTGAAAGAAGCAAGCATAAATATAGCCCCACATTTGATTGCCAAGTTCCTGTTCATGACTATTTCATAATTATTCAAGTTGTTGATATTTTTTCGAAAGGAGGTTGGGCGATGCAGCTTGGTTTAAAATGATTCGTATCTATCAGATGCTATTTAAATCTATAAACCAACATAACGGATATATTTCGTACAGCTTGACTATTGTTAGTTACACTTACCGTTATTGAGTGTGTTACTCGAGCAAAATTCAGGAGGATATCGCGTTGAAAAACATATTTTGAACGCCTTCAAATATATCTTGGCTAAATGAGATAATTTTTTTTGAGCTCAGTATTCCCCAGATTTGATTTATTGAAGGTCAGTTACTATATGTTTCAAAAATACTAATCACTCCATTACCATTTCTATGTTGGGGTTTGAAATTTACTCGGAATTTTTGAAATTTCATTTAAACACCAAGCGAAGACTGAGTAAAAAGCTACAAACAAAAAAATCAGAAATATAGCTTATATTATCATTTTAAGTGCTTGCAATAAATAAGTCAAACGCTGTTAATGTCTTCAATATGTTCTTCGGAATGTCTCTTTATTAAGATGGAAGCAACATCTGGAGTAAACAGCTGTTGTTGTTGATTTGCAGCATCTCCAAACACTTCAGAAACCTCTTCTAAAGTACGACCTGATGTTTCTGGATAAAAAATGATAACGATAATCAACTCAACAACAAGAACACAACAGAAGACAATATAATATTTCCATTCAATAGCATCCATAGCAACTGGGTTAACAAAACCATTATAAATCAAAACAACTTGAGTTGTTAGACTGAAAATATTAAGGCCCTTACTTCTGTGAGAATATGGTAAGATCTCTGTGATATACAAAAATGGTAGACCATTTGCACCGATATCATAGAATAAATAATAGAAGAAGATCATGGCTAAGACACCTTTACCTAATGATTTATCTTCAAAGTTACGTTCTTGGTTAATTGCAGACAAAATTGTCCAAATGATATATGATCCCAACATACCACCCACACATGTGATGAACATTGTTCTTCTTTTAAATAAGGTGACAATGGAGCAGAAAAAACAACATACAACGAAGTTGTAAATCATCAAACATAAATTAATTTGCAACTGTTTTTTTGTTCCTGTTACACCAATTGAATTCAAAACTTTATTCAAGTAATAAGAAACCAAACCATTACCAGAAAGTTGCATTATGATAGCAGTGAAAATGACAAGAAAGATTCTTTTTCTGTAAGTTTTCTTTGTCCAAAAATCAGAATATCTAGAATTAGCACCTGCAAGTCTTTCAGCTTCTAAACTTGCTTGAATTTCTTTCATTTCAAAACCAATAAATTCTAAATCTTGTGGGTGATCAGAATTACCAGTATGATATTTTTTTAAAATTTCTTCAGCTTTATCAAGTCTACCTTTTGCAATCAAATATCTTGGTGATTCGGGAACATATGCAAACAACACAAGCTGCAACAAAGGGAAGAAACATTGCAATAATGATGGAATTCTCCAACTCCAGTTGTTATCCATAGTTCTTGTTAAGTAAGTAACAATGGCACAAAATGTTGCACCAAGATACCAACAAATATTATAAGCAAAAGTGCTTACATCACGGTGTAATGGATAAGCAATTTCAGAAATCAAAGCTGGAGCACCAATAGTAGCAAGACCACTACCAAATCCCATTATAATTCTAGCAACTAAGAAGAATGCATAATTAGTACTAACACCTTGCAAGACAGCCCCGATAATAGTTATGACTAAACCAATATAAATAACAAATAATCTTCCATATCTATCTGATAGATAAGGAGCGAATGGCACGACAAGTAAAGTACCGAAGATCCCAGCATTACTTAAAGCACCTAAAGTGGAACCTGTTGGATGTCCCATATAAGGGGACCAACGCTCAAGAGATTGTAAACCATTTAATAAAGAACCATCAAATCCATTATTCGTCGAAGTTAAAGTGATTAAAAAGACTGCCCAAGACAGTTTTCTTAAATGTGGAACTTTATAAAAGGGTCTTGTTTCACGAATATAATGCTCATATCCCTTTTGCTGTTCAGAAGGTATAGATGTTTCGTCAACGTTTGTTTTCTGTTCAATTTTATCTTCACTATACGACATTGTTATAGGGAAGCCAAGTTACCAAGAGTTTTTTAAAAAAAAAGGGCTGATTCCTTAATTTATAGTGGCAAGGGTCCATTTTTTAAAACTGTATGACTATACTTTATCCCAACAAAGCAGTCATGATGACTTTAATTGAAGATAATGCAACTGAATCGATTTATTTGTCAAAATTTAACGTGTAAATATGCACACCCCACATTTTGAATTATTTTTTTGAGTCATGTCATAATGTCAAATAAAAGCAAAAAAAAAAAAACTATTGACGATTTAGGCTACAATAGGCGTCCAAAAAATGGAGGGGATAGGGTTTTCTTGCAAAGGGAGGGGAAAGGCTATTATTACAATTATTAATAGCTCATATTTTTACTAGAAAACCTCGTAATTTACGTTTTATATGCATTGTAATATATTTGTAATATTTTTTATTACATAATAGGTTTTTACCTAATTCGTAAAATCATGCGAGATCTTGTAATCTCAAAAGTAGAATAACCAGCATGGCCTTTACCAATAGTTGGTCATTTGTTTAATTCTCATAAATAAACTGACTATAACTGGGTACTGTTGTTTTGGAGTGCAACCAAGTCTCCCTAGTAAAGAACCAATTTCTTGGGGTAATTGTAAAACACATGATTTCAGATTGCTGAAAATGGGCAATTTAGCTTGAAAATCCATGATACGAAGTTTTTACCGACAAGTTCTAGAAAAGAAGGTTTTTGAATAGAAAATTACCTTTGTAGTAATTAATGGCTTTCAACTGTGGGTGGACGGTGTTTGCACAGAGAGAGAGGCATGAGGCTTCTCCGACTAAACGAGATTTAATTCTCCGATAATTTATTCGAAAAACTGTGTATTTAACTAGACACTTTCTCTTCTTTCAAAAAGTCTCTACATATACAAGAGAAACAATGTCAGGTTATCTAAAAGTCAAGGGAACAAAGATTGTTGACGAAGAAGGGAGACAAATTATTCTTAAAGGGACTGCGCTGGGTGGTCATTTAAATCAAGAAAATTTCATTACAGGTTATCCAGGGCATGAGACAGAATATAAAAAAGTATTGAAAAGTAAAATTGGAGAGGAGAAATTCAATTTTTTCTTTGATAAATTTTATGAATATTTTTGGACTGAGAAAGATGCTATTTTTTATAAGAATGATTTGAAATTTAATACTTTAAGAATTCCATTCAATTATAGACATTTTCTAGAAGACGAAGGTGATCTCTTTAAAATTAATCCAAAGGGATTTGAAAGACTCGATGCTATAATCAGCACTACTACCAAACATGGAATTTATACCATATTGGATTTACATACTACTCCAGGTGGTCAAAATCAAGACTGGCATAGTGATTCTGGTATTCACAAAGCTTTATTCTGGGAATTTAAAGTCTTCCAAGATGCAATTGTTAATCTTTGGGTTAAAATTGCAGAATATTACAAAGATAATAAATGGGTTGCAGGTTATAATCCATTAAATGAACCAGCTGTTTCTGACCATTCAAAATTAGTTAATTTCTATACAAGATTAGAAAAGGAGATTAGAAAAGTTGATCCAAAACATATATTATTTATTGATGCAAATACATATGGTGCAGATTTCCGTCAATTCCCAGAGGAAGTTTATCCAAATACTGTCTATAGTATTCATGATTATACAACCTTTGGATTTCCAAATAAAGCAGGAACTTTGTATACAGGTACAGCAGAGGAAAAGGCCAAATTAAAGCAACAGTATGAAAGAAAAATTGAGTACATTAGAAAACATAAAGTTCCAGTCTGGAATGGTGAATTTGGACCAGTTTATGCCTCTAAAGAAAGAGGTGATTCTGATCCTGAAACAATCAACAGGGCACGTTTCAATGTCTTGAAGGATCAACTAGAAGTTTATAAACATGGTGATCCATCGGGAGATAACACTGCTATTTCATGGAGTATTTGGTTATATAAGGATATTGGATTTCAAGGTTTAACATATGTTGATCCAGAATCTAAATTCTATAAAAGATTTGAGAAATTTTTGCTTAAAAAGAGAGTCCTTGGTTTGGATAGATGGGGCATTGACATTGCACCAGAAAATGTCAAGCTATATGAAGCCTTGGAAAATCATTTTAAGGAAAACATTCCAGAGAAGTATCATAAGGCTTTATATCCTCATACTTGGACTGTCAAAGATTATATCTCACGTGCAGTAAGAGACACTTTATTCTCTCAATATGCTCAACATGAATACTCTGATCTATTTGCTGGTTTAAGTTTTGAAGAGCTTGACGAATTGGCTTCAAGTTTTAAATTTGAAAACATCAAAAAGAGAGAAGAGCTTAACGTTATTCTCAGTAAATACTAGTCGGAAATAAAGGAAATATCGCCGAATACTTTTTCTAATTAAAAAAAAAATAAAGGAGATTTTTTTTTTATCTCTTTTCCAAAACAATCATTGGATATCTTTTAAGTATATGTCTCTCTCTTGAGCTCTCTATTGTATTAATCCTCATCTCTTGGGTTCCTATTGTTATAAAACTCGCCAAAAAAAAAATGTATACGACACACCGTTAATCTCCAGAACGCGACCAATCAAAAACGTTAGTTTTGGGATCGCGATTTCCTAAAAAAGAAAAGAGGTTTTTTAATGCTGAAAAAAAAAAAAAAACATATTTCAAAATTTTGGTTGAAGAAAGGAAAAGAAAAAAAACTTGCCCCTTTAAAAAACTTCTTCACTAAATAAGACTTTTTTTTTTTTAGTTCATATTCATAATGTCTGCTGCTGCTCCACCTGTTTATAATTATTCTATTACTGATTATGGTAAATTCGCCTTAGCTGGTGCTATTGGATGTGGTGTTACCCACGGTTCAATGACTCCAATCGATGTTGTTAAAACTAGAATTCAATTAGAACCAACTGTTTACAACAAAGGTACCATTGGTTCTTTTAAACAATTAATCCAAGCTGAAGGTGCTGGTGCTCTTTTAACTGGTTTAGGTCCAACTGTTCTAGGTTATTCTTTACAAGGTGCATTCAAATTCGGTGGTTATGAAATTTTCAAGAAACAATTTGTTGATTTATTAGGATATGATACTGCTGTTCAATATAAAAACTCCGTTTATATCGGTTCTTCTGCTATTGCTGAATTCTTTGCTGATATTGCCTTATGTCCTTTAGAAGCTACTAGAATTCGTTTAGTTTCTCAACCAAATTTTGCTAACGGTTTAGTTGGTGGTTTCAGCAGAATCTTAAAGGAAGAAGGTATCAGTTCATTCTACAACGGTTTCACTCCAATCTTATTCAAACAAATTCCATACAATATTGCTAAATTCTTGGTCTACGAAAGAGCTGCTGAATTATACTACGGTTTCATTCCAACTCCAAAATCCGAATTATCTTCAGGTGTCCACACTGCTATTAACTTAAGTGCCGGTTTAACTGCTGGTTTCGCTGCTGCCATTGTCTCTCAACCAGCTGATACCTTGTTATCTAAAGTTAATAAAACTAAAAAAGCTCCAGGTCAATCAACTATTGGCTTATTAGGTTCTTTAGCTAAACAATTAGGTTTCTTTGGTTCTTTTGCAGGTTTACCAACACGTTTAGTCATGGTTGGTACTTTGACTTCATTACAATTTACCATCTACGGTTCTTTAAAGAAAACCTTAAAATGTGCTCCAGCTGTTGAAATTGGTGGTGGTGGTCATTAGAGATCATAGCTTCCCAATCAAATTTAATTAGAAACTGTATATAAATTAAGAATTCTAGACTTATATACTGAAAATATACTGTCAAGCTATTATATGTATTACTCTGTAATCATACACTTTTTTAAGTTGAGGCAAATGGTTTCGAGTCCATATATGCTTCCAATTCTTTATCTAAATCTTCCGTCGTGGGCTTTGGTCTTCTTTCAGGTCTTGATCTTCTTTCCTCATTTTTATGAGGTCTTATAGGTCTTTTTGGTGCTATACTAATATTAAGCGGTCTGATTTCTTCAACAATTAATGGTTGACCAACTGCCTTTCTACCATCAAATCTATCAACAGCTGAACCATTTAAACCTGAATCTTCGAATCCCGCATATGCTATTCCTATAGGTTTACCTGAGTGGTTTGTTTCTATACTAATGAACGATACATCACCAATAGTCTCCAGTAATTGCTTGGTACTTAGTTTGCTTAATTCCGATTAAATGATTCATTCGTACATACTTGTAAGTCTTCTTTTAAAATCTCAGGATGAAGATTAGATATTTTCAAATACGATTTACCACCACTATATGCTATTAGCGTTTTCACTTGGGATGCAAATCAACCTAAACTTACCTCAATCTCTGTAATTTTGTCTGTTTTGGAGCTTCATATCTTTCTCTATAGTTGTTTGTCTGTCTTGGAGGAATTCTCTCCCTTGAATGATTTCTAAACTCCCTATGAGATCTAGTGAAATCTGATGATCTTCCACGACGACTGTTCTGGGGTGAAAGTTAGAAGGGAATAGACGATACAAACAATAATATCTTACTTTACCACGGTGTTCCTATAGACGTTAATAGCTGGACTTTAATTTCAGATCAATCGAAAATCATAAAACACTTACATTAGGCCTATCACCGATAATTTCATCTAGGGATCTTTCCAAAGCGCTACTCATAATTGTTGAGATCGATCTTACTGCTTATATGGTGCGTGAATGATGTCCATGATTTTGAACCCGCAACATTTGGAGATAGAAGTGATCTCCCGGGTAACGAGATGTTTAGAGTATGAAGTTACAATTACAATACTCTTATTGGTCAATAATATCTATTTAAATATGATCGATATCGTTAAATACATCTTGGAACCTTTGTTCTTTATAGGTATTGTCAATAAAGTTTTTAAAATCTTTAAAGGGACCATCTTTAATATTCTTTTCAACATAGATCAAATTCCCATAAGTTACTAGTAATCTATATGCAGCTTCAGACGAGAATTTGGCTAGCAATAAACCCTTTTCAGTTAATTTGTCATTTAGTTTTGTTACTAGTGCAGTAACTTTAAATTTAGTTGCATAAACACTAAAATTCAACAATAATGTTGTAATTGCATTCGAAATATTTATAGAATTTTTGGAATTGTCATCATCGATATCAACAAGGTTAATGATTCTAGAAGAAATTGATGAATCTGTAATGATAACTTCACCCCATCTTTTATTAAGGAATATATTTGATAAAAATCTAAAAGTCATGAAGTAAATTGCTGGTGTTGATTTATCTAGACCGTATTTAAGAAATTCACCTAGTTGTTTTGGTGGTTGTTCAAGTCTTGATATTATTAACCTTAGAATATCAAAACCAGGTAATTTATTGGTCCAGGTTTCAACAATCTTAACAGAAACCTGTAAAAGTTCATTCGCATTACCAGTAAAGAAGTATTGACCAATAGCTGAAATCTCATCTTCTGTAAACGTTTTCTCAATCTCATTGAATTTCTTTAAACCTTTTAAAATAGACTCTGAATTATCCGCAGTGAAACCCAAATATTCGGTTTGAGGTAGAATCTTGCTTCTGGTATCAGCATATGGGTTTTGAACTTCTGAACTTTGATTGATAGTAACTCCTTGAGTATTTTGAGTTATGAACCTAACAATCTCGTCAGTATAACCTGAAGGCAGCTCATTTGCTTCTAAAAATCTTGTAGCAGCAATATATGGATTCTCACTTACATTGTATGGAAGTTTTAAAGGTGGCTCCCCCTCTTTAATATCAACATCAAAGACATAATCCCATTTTTTACCATCATAGTCTACTTTTTTTTCACTAGATGATCCTGAAACTACCTCACCAACTTTGTTCCATTTTTCTTCACTCCATTGAAATGCCTCATTAATTCCACCGTTTGATTTAACAATGATAACTTGACCTTCCTTTTTACCAGGACTGTTTAAGGCTTCAGGTGATAATATGTCTGATTCACTAATTTGCTGTGAGTTTAATGAACTGCTTTCAACAGACTTTTTAAATACTTCTAATTCCTCTTCCGTGGCAAATCTACTTGAATCTCTAGTGAAAATTCTTATAAGACTATCACTACCACCGGTAACAATATCATCATTCGGTAGTACAGAGACAGTCCATACAGACACAGATGGCAAAGTTATAACTTGAATAGCTTCTCCATTCCTCCAAATTCTGACTGTACGATCCTCACCAGCTGAAACAATATCCCCATTAGACAAAAATTTAACTGAATAGACGAAACTTTCATGACCAACAAGTTCTTTTATCAGATTACCATCGAAATCTGACAATCTAATTGTTCCATCATTAGAAGTACTTGCGAACCCTGCTCCATTAGGAAGCAGAGCTAAGCCTCGGACAACATCCTGATGTCCAACAAACGTCTTTAACACTTTATCTTTATGCCATAATTTGACTGTTCTATCAGCTGACGAAGTTAAATAACGTTCATCTCCTAATAGTTTAACATCCCATACACTAGCATTATGTCCTCTCAGGGTATATTTCAAAGCAGTGTTTTCCCAAACTTTAGCTGTAGAATCCCAACTACCACTAATAATTTCATTGTCTTTGGCATCTAAACTGCAAACATTAGAATCATGACCAATCAATACATATTTAGCATCTACCCCAGACGAATATAAATCAGTAATATTGATCAATTTATCCTGACCTCCAGAAATAATAAGGCTATTGATAGGATCAAAAGCCAGGGAATTAACAAACCCATTAGATGTGAAATTGATCTTTGACCTCCAAGTTTTCTCATCTTTAGTCCAAACTCGGACAGTACTGTCGCGAGAAGCAGAGATAATGACATCGTTGAAAGGTGACTCCAATGCCCTGACATCCTGCGTATGACCTTCTAACGTTGACGATAACTTGAATTGAGACATTCTACTTCAATTTATTATAAAAAGGCACTTGTGGCAAAATCCAATTAACTAACTATGGCTATTTGTTCTTTTCGCCCTTTTTATTTTATATGTGTTATTCCGAGGGGGGGTTCTCTTAAAAGCTATGTATCTCTGTGACCGGATCTCTCCAAATCCATAGGCCTTTTTAAATTTTCGTGACTTCCTGGGTAAACTACAAAGTCATATATATACGCCCTGAATATTAAACCTGGACCAATGGCTGCACCGCTATTATATGCTAAAGCTGATGATGGTTATCTGTTTAAACTATCAAGTACTCATGAATCAGTGCTTTATATCGGTTTAAATGACTCCAAATTGGTCAAGCCTGGTATGATATTTTCTTTTTGTTTTATATAGTATTTACAATATCTAACCATTTTAGAATTCTTTCCTGTTACTGGAATCAACTCAGTCGCTGCAATCATTGGTGTTATTAGACTAAGATCTTCTCGTTATATCATAGTGGCAACAAAGACCCAAGAGGTTGGTTCACTGCGCCAAAATGGAATCTACAAAATCGTTGAATATAAGGTTTTACCATTATCAAATTCATTTTTAAAGGATGATGATGAGCAAAAATATCTTGGTTTATTGAAATTTCATCTTGACTCAGCCCAATTGTACTTCTCTTACACTTACGATTTAACTAATTCCCATCAAAGACTTTCCAAAATCAATCCAAATAAAAGTTTATGGGAATTAGCTGATGATAGATTCTTTTGGAATAAATTCGTTATTCAGGAATTGATTGATAATGCTAATGAAGATTCGCGTTTTTCTCCATTTATTATCCCATTAATTTATGGATATGCTAACATTATTACAACAACAACTAACCAGAAACCAATTTCATTTGGTCTAATCACTAGAAGAAGTAGATATAGAGCTGGTACTAGGTATTTCCGTCGAGGTATCGATGCTGATGGTAATGTTGCTAATTTCAATGAAACTGAACAATTGTTAATCTTACATAAATCAACAAATTCCTTTGAAACATACAGTTACCTTCAAACCAGAGGTTCGGTTCCTGTTTATTGGGCTGAAATCAACAACTTGAAATATAAACCAGATTTAAATATTGGCGATCCTTCATTTGAGGCAACAAGAAAACATTTTGATCAACAAATTTCTCTTTATGGTGACAATTATCTTGTTAATCTTGTTAATTCAAAAGGTTACGAAGCTCCAATCAAAAATGCCTACGAAAATATCGTTCAAGCTTTAAATGATGCTAAATTACACTACGTGTATTTCGATTATCATCATGAATGTAGAAACCTTAAATGGCACAGAGTTAAACTCTTAATTGAGCATCTTGTTCAATTAGGGTTAAAAGATACCGATTTTTTTTCTGAAAGAATTACAAATGGTGAACTTGAAATTTTAAGCGAACAAAAATCTATCATTCGTACAAATTGTATGGACTGTCTAGATAGAACTAATGTTGTTCAATCAACCTTAGGACATTGGATTTTACAGAAACAACTTGAAGTAGGAGGTGTTCTATCTTCAAGTACACTCTGGGAAAGTGATAAGCTATTTTTATTCAAATTCCAAAATATCTGGGCCGATAATGCAGATGCAGTCAGTAAAGCATACTCAGGTACTGGTGCTTTGAAAACTGATTATACTAGAACTGGTAAAAGAACAAAGAAGGGTGCCTTGAATGATTTGATAAACTCAGTTACAAGATATTATAGAAACAACTTAAAAGATGGCCCAAGACAAGATGCTTATGATTTATTTTTGGGTAGATTTTTCCCATATGAAGCCGTTGAGTCACCATTCGATGATAGAAGATCACCACTTATTCAATCCGTTCCTTATGTTTTTTTTGCCTCTGCAATTCTATTATTTGCGGCTATCTTTTTCCCAAAAGGTAATCTTTTCAACTTGAAGAATATTTTCTTGTTATCTTCATGTTTATCGATTCTTGGAATTTCAGGTAACTATTTGATAAAGAATGGTATACAATTTGTTAACTGGCCAAAATTAGTAGATCTGGAGTTTCTATCTAAAAGGGATATCATATCTGATGGTAAGACTAGTGGATTGAAATTTGTGAAAAATTCAAGATATCATTGGCCAACCCAAACGAAATCAGATTAAACTACATTTTTATATATATTATATCCCTTTCTATTTTATTATATATTTTTTATATACACAAGTTTTGATAATTTTAATTTAACGTTATGCAGATAGTAAAGTTTGGACAAATTCTTTTGTATCGTTAGCTCTCATTAATGCTTCTCCAACTAAAAATCCATGTACACCTTCTTCTCTAAATTTTCGTGCACTTTCGACAGTTGTTATACCTGATAAAGAAATTAAAAGAGAGCCTTCCGGTATAGTTGATACAAGATCAGAGGTTGTGTTCAAGTCAACATTAAAAGAATGCAAATCTCTATTGTTAACACCAATAACTTTTGGCTTTAATGGAATAGCTCTTTCAAGTTCTTCTTTGGAGCTAACTTCAACCAATGGTTCCATACCGAGATCCACAGAAATTTTATATAACTTTCTTAGCAAATCATCGTCAAGCATTTTAACAATTAATAAGACACTATCAGCACCGGCTAATCTAGCTTCTAAGATTTGATATTCTGAAAAGATAAATTCTTTTCTTAAAATAGCTGGTCTACTAGGCACTCTTTCAACAGCTTTACGTACATATCTTAGATCATCAATAGTTCCTTTGAACCAATGCGGTTCTGTTAAAACAGAGATTCCAGAAGCTCCAGCTTCAGCATATGTTATACCTTGAGATGCAGCATTTGCTTGTAAATCAATAGGGCCCTTGGAAGGCGAAGCTCTTTTAATTTCAGCTATAAGGGCAGATTTGTTACCATGTTCTGTTAATCTATCATAAAAATTAATTAGAGGAGGTGCTAAGCCCAACGCTAAGTTTTTTTTTAAATCTTCTATTGTGAACCCTGGAATCTTTCCTTGTTCGGCTACGTCGATTTTTCTCTGAGTATAAATTTTGTCTAAAATTGATTCTTTAGGTTTGCTGACTTTGACTTGGACTTTGACCTCTTCAGGTTTAGATTCAACTTCACTCCAATAACCACCTTCATTGTTCAATATATTTCTAATCATAAGATGACCCTCTTCCGTTAAAATACTTTCTGGATGAAATTGAACACCTTCAATTGTATATTTTTTATGACGAACACCCATAATAATTCCTGAATGTGTTCTTGCAGTGACTTCTAAATCTGCTGGTAAGGAACTTTGAGTACCAGCCAGGCTATGATATCTTGTAACCGCAATTCCTTGAGGAACATCTTTGAACATTCCCTTTCCATCATGTTCAATAGTGGAAGTTTTACCATGAACAATTTCACCAGCATAAGTAACTTCACCACCAAAGACTGAGAATATACACTGTTGTCCCATACAAATACCAAAAATCGGCAATTTACCAGCAAAATGTTTGATAACATCTCTAGAAATCCCTGAATCGGCCTCTGGATTACCTGGACCTGGTGATATAACAATGATATCAGGCTTTAAAGCTTCAATTTCAGAGATCCCAACCTGGTCATTTCTGTATACATCAACAGTAGCACCTTCTTGAGACAAATACTCATATATATTCCAAGTGAATGAATCGTAATTATCGATTAATATAACCTTCTTAGCCATGCTTTCCTGTTAATAAGTGAATGAATCATCATCATTGAAAGAAAAAAAAAGGTACTTCGGGCTTTGTGGCCCCTTACCGAGTTTACCCTATTGTGTCCCGACACGAAAAAAAGCTAATGTGTTCTGTTTGAATTCTTTGGTCGCGTTCACAAAAATCACAAGCTGAAACAAAACAACGAAGTGATCAATATCAAGATAAGTAATAACATGGTTTCAGTAACTTCAGCTGCCTTGAGAAAGAGAAAGACGTTGAAGAAAGGTATCCAATTCACCTTGATGGTTGTTGGACAATCTGGGTCCGGCAGATCTACGTTTATTAATAGTTTATGTGGTCAACAAGTTGTTGAAAACAGTAGTACAATTCCATTACCAACTGATGATTCTACTGATAGAGATTTCCATCTTAGAGAAGAGAATGTGGAATTAGAAGATAATGAAGGTGTCAAAATCTCGCTTTCATTGATTGATACACCTGGATTTGGTGATTCACTTGATAACTCTTCAACTTTTAACATTATTACAGACTACATAAAGCATCAATATGATGAAATCTTACTGGAGGAGAGTAGGGTTAGAAGAAACCCAAGATTCAAAGATGCTAGAGTGCATGCTGTTGTATATTTTATTAATCCAACAGGTCATGGTTTAAAGGAAATTGATGTTGGTTTATTGAAAGAACTAAGTGGATTGGTCAATATTATACCAGTTATAAGCAAGGCCGATTCATTAACTCGTGAAGAATTAATCTTGAATAAAAGATTGATTCTTGAAGATTTGAAGTATCATCAAATTGATTATTATGATTTCCCATATGATTTAGACAATGATGATAATGAAACAATTGACACTAATTCATACTTAAGATCTTTAATTCCATTTTCAGTCGTTGGATCTAACCAAGTTTTTGAAATCAATGGGGAACTTATAAGAGGTAGAAAATATCCATGGGGGTTTATTAATATTGAGGATCATGAATTATCTGATTTTGTCTTATTAAGAAACTTACTACTAATCAGTCATTTACAAGATTTGAAAGATTTTACACATGACATTTTATATGAAAAGTATAGAACGGAAGCTTTAAGTGGAGGTGGATTACCAGATCATTTGAATAATCAACTATCAACCGATAGCATTAAATCACCAGGTGTTGATAGCTTAAGATCACCTTATGTTAAACAAGAGCATTCTCCTTCACTTGATTCTCCAAATTTGAATAACCATGATACTTATTTAGCACGGGAAGAACAAATTAGATTAGAAGAAGAAAGATTAAAGGCATTTGAAGAAAGAGTACAAAAGGACTTATTACAGAAAAAGCAAGAATTACTCGAAAGAGAACGTGAGTTAAGGGAAATTGAAGAAAGACTAGAGAGAGAAGCACAAATAAAACAAGAAGCGTCATAGTATAAGCTTAACTAAATAAAATCAAAAAAAAAAAGTCTTTTTACCTAATACATTATTGTAGTGTTGCCCTGAACTGAATATCAAAACACAAAGAAAATTTTTGTTCACATTCTAATCTTCATACTTATTCTTTAAATATTGGTAAAATTGATGAGAATTGGGTGAAAAATTAATGAGAATTTCTATTCAAAAACTCTGTTATTAATTGTAAGTGCATTATGTTTGAAATGTGATTTAATATGATGAGTATCAAGATAGGGACAACTGATTTTTATTTGAAGAGAAAAGTCTTTAGCCTGTTTTTAGTAGAACTAGTGCACTTCTGATCCGAAATCACTTCATTCGTTAGATATGGACAATTACTAATTAGTGGAACAGTATTTTTTACTTTAATAGATATAAGGATTGTCTTTTTTTTTTAATTTACTCCATGTAGTGTCAAAAGATTCATCAAATTGGGCAGCTATTAACGCTCTAGATTTGGGATAAAATTACTCAATCATTTTATAAATCGTAGATCTACTTAGTCACTTAAACACTCTCATATTTGTAGTTTGGGTATTATTATATATTCAAATCAGGTAATTTCCTTCTTTTGGGTATTTTTTTGGTTTAGCTTTTTTTTTTTTCTAGTACTTTGGTGCCCAGTGCCATCCTATAATTTTTTTTCTGACCAAATAGACATAGTGAAGAGAGAGAAATTATAAGGTTAGAGAAGATGTTCAAGTCATTACCAAAGGCGAGATTATCAAGGCATATTACTAGATTAAATCTTCTATCCAGTGGGCCAGGGTCCGTCGAAGTTCCAAAAGATGTCAAATCTGTTGAGCTAATATTCAAAAGATTAACACCAGATGGACATATGGGGCCAAGGTAAGTATTGTTTATAGACCTTAAATAAAGATGTATTCTAACATTGATACAAGAAGATTCTGGAGAGAGAATTTACCAAGAGTTCAATTTCATAATCCTGAACTGCCAATAAAGGTTATTCGTGTTGAACCAACAGCACCAGGAGAATACAAGCAAATTCCAGCACTACTGAAAATTCATTATAGTAAGTATAAATTAGCTAAAAAAATTTACGAGATACTAATAAAAATAGATGATGGTAGTGTTAAATCTGCAGATATTAAGCATAAACATAGTAATGAGATATTGGAAGAATTTATAAAACTAACGAATGCTACCCCAGCCAAAGAAGTTATTATTGAATGAGAACATCTTAAAACCCAAGTGTATATAGTTTGAATCAACGAGAAATTTCTACATTTTTTTTGTATATGAGAAGAAGAAATATCAGAGATAGATAAGAAAAAGGCTTAAAACTATAGTTCCATCGGTACGACGATCGAAAGTTCCAAATTCGGAGCCTCTAGAATTGCAATGTACATAAAGAGAAAAGAGTGACATCTTTGAAATCACCAGAATAGAATCGAGTTATATTTGTCATATACTTTAGTTTTAGAAGACCAATTATGACTTTACTAGTAAATGATTTATATAGGGGAATTATATTGGTAAGTCAATATAGGTTTGATTAGATAGAGCAACTACTGACCCCACACTTTAGGGTATCAAGATATCATCAAAGCATATACTAGATTCCTATGTCAAAGTTCCAATTGGGATATTGTTAATGTTGACTATATTATATGGTGTTAATGAGATCATAATATTAACAACAGTCAATTTTCCTGCTTCAGTTACTTGCATGCTGCTACTCTTTGCTATATTAACTACTTCTACAAGAATATTTGGTAGTCAAAAAGTTTCCAAGATAGTAAAGCTTATAGAGATACCTGGTGGGTTCAGTTTAAGATGGATTAATATCTTTTTCACACCCGCTTTTATGACTTTACCTTTATCCGCCTGGATTAGTGCTAAAGAAGCTTTGACTATAGCTGCTGTTTTCGTATTTGGTTATTTCATAGCGACTGTTATAATTGCTTATTTTATTGTATTCTTGCAGTTCATCTTGAAGACTAGAAGAAGATCAAATGTCGAAAGAGCTGAAGAGTTAGAATTGTTGGAAAATTTTGATTTGAATGCAAACTCAACAGCAATTAATAAAAGTGATGAATCTTCAAGAAAACCATCAATTGATTCAATACCTGAGGAATTGAACAGACTCGCAACTTTGGAAACAACCCCTGAAAATTCAAACGATGATAACAAGATAACTAGAATAAGAACTCTTGAAAGTGCACCAGAGAATATTGTTCACGATATTCCTAGAGGTGATGAAGATCTAATTGAAGATGAATATCGTAAAAGTTTACAAAATTCGCCAGATACATTTACGAACTCTACGGAGGTTGTTCAAATCGAATTAACAACTAACAAGAATCATCATATCTTGAAGATTCCATCAAAACCATTACCTGTTGCAAGTCCAACTCGTCCTACAAATCCTGGTATGGATGTTAAATTTAACAAATTCAATAAGTTGTTTTGTAAAAGAGCAATTTTAGATCAAGAACAGATTGCAACTGATAGATATATCATAATAGGGCAATTCATTTCACGTCATTTTGATTATTTTATTTTGACATTATTATTTATTTCAGGAATACCAGTTTATTTTGGTGAAGGCTATGAAATGGTTTTACATTTGTCCATTTCAGTTAGTACTTTTTTATTTATGTTGAATGTTCCGCCACCCAAATATAAGAAGTATTTACATCCAGTGCTTTGTTCTGTTGGACTTTCATTATTAATTTATTATATTTTTTCATTAATGAAACGTGAAAATTTTTTAGATTCAATACGTCAATATAAAACAGGCCGTACTTATTTAAAGTTATTCAATCATAGAATTGATAATAAATGGCCAGGTACAGGCGATATTTTTTCATCGCTTATGGATGTTGCGATTTTTTCACTATCAATTCCAATGTATACTTATAGAAATGATTTAAAAAGACATTTCATAACACTACTACTACCAATATTACTGATGACATGTGGTTGCTTTTTCATATATCCACCATTATGTTATCACTTGGGAATATCATCTGAAAGATCTTTAGGATTTGCCGGAAGATCAGTTACATTAGCCTTAGGAACTCCATTTGTTCAAGCATTAGATGGTTCAGTCCCTTTAATGGCTGTGACTACAGTTGTTTCAGGTATTATTGGTGTGTTAACTGGTCAATATTTCTATGGTAAAATTCTAAGACTTCGTGATGATGATTATGTTACAAGAGGAATAACTCTTGGACTTAATTGCGGTGCTATTGCTACTGCACATTTACTACCTATTGATCCAAGAGCTGCTGCAATGAGCAGTTTATCTTTCGTTTTATTTGGCACATTCATGGTGATCTTAGCGACGATCTCCCCTATTGCACACGTTATCAAATCATGGGCTGGGTTAGCTTAAGTTTTCATATACACTTCATTTATTATACGCTTCTAATTTGGTATTTACAACAGTAGAAGCAAATAAAAAAAAAATTCCCGATTCTTTGACAGGTTTTTGGTGTTGAATAGATATTTGATCTGAGTTATCCTTGATTTTTTTACTCTTTGTCGTTGTTGTTAAGTTTTATTTACGCATTCTTGTTTCATTTCTTTTTTGTGTTTTTTCATTTGCCATTGCTCAAGTCATAAATGAGCTCAGCTGTAAGGACTTCAAAAGCGCATAAGGATCAAGATGAAAAAGAAGTACCCAAAAGTATACGCTCAACTTCACCAAAGAGACAGCATTCTTTATCAGTTTCATTGAAGAACTTGTTTTTGAAAACCGCGAAGAGCCATGAAGAAGATCATTTAAAATCACCAGTTGGATTAAATCGTAACACAAACCAAGAAATCAATGATATTAGTGATACTGGATTTTTTCCACTAACTATACCTGAAGATGTTTATGTGCCAGCACATAAGGCCGACACTACAACACTAAGGCATGCTTTCAAAGATCCTTCTTTGAAACCAGTTCAGTCTCAAGAAACTTTTGATGGTCACTGTACACTGTTTAATGATGGAACTCATGAACATCATCTAAAACCTATTAAAATCATTGAAAAAATACCAACTAATAATGTATTAACCGGATTTCTTAGAAAAGGTTCAAATATAGCTCAAAATGATGCAGCCTTTAGCTTATTACCTGAAAAAAATCGAATAGATTTCCAAAAAAGATTGAGTGTTCAATCTCAATTGACCTTTGATGAAGAATCTGAATTAAATGATAGCAAAGCCAGTGACGATATATTGACACAGAAGGCAGCCATAGGTGATGAACAACTAAACTTAATTAATAAACTAATAACTAAGATCAATAACAATGAAAATCCTTCAATAATATCAGAAAGTTACAAACTAAGTGAGAAATATGGTAAATTAAAGGGAGTAATAGGAAAAGGTTCCTATGGTGTTGTTAAATTAGTT
This sequence comes from Wickerhamomyces silvicola, assembly GCA_030570795.1. Classification (NCBI taxonomy): domain Eukaryota; kingdom Fungi; phylum Ascomycota; class Saccharomycetes; order Phaffomycetales; family Wickerhamomycetaceae; genus Wickerhamomyces; species Wickerhamomyces silvicola. Next base: position 756,298 of record JAJLWN010000001.1, on the reverse strand, counting down.
TCTAAGACAGACACTGCAACAAAAAGAGACATTCTTTATGCTGTTAAAGAGTTAAAACAGAAAGAAAAGGAAGATGCTGATCATTTCAGTAATAGATTAACTTCGGAGTTTGTCATTTCAAATTCACTTCAGCATTTAAATATTGTTAGAACCATTGATTTAATGAAAAACTCATCTGGTATCTATTCTGAGATTATGGAATATTGTACAGCTGGCGATTTATATTCATTGATTCATAAATCAGGCAGAGAAGGTTTACATAACATAGAAGCTGATTGTTTTATGAAACAAATCTTGCATGGGATATCATATATGCATTCCCGTGGTGTTGCTCATTGTGACCTTAAACCTGAGAATATTCTTTTAGCAGAAAATGGTGTTGCTAAAATATCAGACTTTGGATCAAGTGCTGTTTTTCGTACAGCTTGGGAAAAAGATGTTCATTATAGCTCAGGTGCATGTGGTTCAGAACCTTACGTATCACCAGAAGAATATGATATCAAAGAATATGACCCTAGACTTGTTGATATTTGGGCAACTGGTGTTTTATATTTGACTATGGTTACTGGTTCATACGTTTGGCTTATTGCTAAAAAGAGTGATAGTCTTTATAATACTTATCTTGAAAACAGACCAAAACCGGGCAAGACATTAGGACAGTTTGAACCGATTGAACAGTTAAAGATAGGTGAATATTATAAATCTAGAAAGGCAACTCTATATGGTATGCTTGATCCTAATCCAGACACAAGATTAACTATATCTCAGGTTTTAAAGACATCTTGGATCCAACATATAAAACTTTGTGAAAATGCTCGCGATTCAGATTATTTTGACTAGCAATCGTATCTACAGTATAACTTCTCAAAAACAAATATTACAGTTCATTAAATTATTTTCTTTCTTCCCGTAAAGAAAATGGTCATATCTTCAAAAATCACTGAATAGGTTTTCATATAAATCATGGCCTGTAGCTCCATAATTCATCTCTTCTTCTGGATATCTATCAAACTGGCTTGTATCACCTGTATTTGCACTCACGGGTGGCTCATACGGGGTTTCAATATCTCTGGATAATAGTCTCTCCCATACAACTTCTGCAAACCAAAGATGGTTTTTAACGTCCTGTGTTCCTCCTTGTAAATTTCCTAATCTTTCGGATAAGTCTTTTGTTACCAAACGCTGTAATAAATCTAATGCATCTTTATTTAAATAATCTGGATATTTAATTTGACCTGCCAAAATATTTTTATAAGTTTTCATTGGTGACGAATCATAAAATGGCGTGTAACCGGATAACATTTCAAATATTAGTATTCCAAAAGACCACCAATCGACGGATTTATTATATGGTTTTGTAGCAACAACTTCAGGTGCAATATAATCAGGTGTGCCACATAAAGTATATGTGACATCTTTAACCTCTTTAGAAAAACCAAAATCTGTTAACTTTATGTGTCCATTTCTATCTAACAGTATATTTTCAGGTTTTAAATCTCGATATATTATATTATGATCATGTAAATATTCAAGAGCCAAGCAAACTTCTGCTGCATAGAATTTTGCGACAGGATTAGGGAATCTTTGGGATTTTCTTAATAGCGTAAATAACTCACCACCTTCTATATAATCCATAATCATAAAAACGGCATTAACATCTTGGAACGTACCCCACATTCTTATAATGAAAGGATGTTCTACTATTGCTAACATTCTTCTCTCATCATTTGTATGTTCAATTTGCTTCATTTTAACAATACGTTCCTTTTTCAGCACTTTCATAGCATAAAATCTTCCATTATGTACTGATCTTGCTAAATGAACTCTTCCAAAAGATCCAGTACCTAAAGATCTCATCACTATAAAGTCTTTAAGTCCATAGTTCCCCTTCGATACTGCAGACTTCTGAGGCAACTTGCTCAGGCTTTGACTTGAATTTGTTCTATCATTCCTACTTCGTTTATTATCAATTCTATCTTTATCATCATCTTCGTCTTGCGCATGAGGTTCATGAACGACTGGTGCTAAAACTAAAGGAGTGAATTTAGAATTCTGCACATTTTCTCTTTCCTCTTGATTCACAGACATTCCTCTATTGCCTTTATAAACCCTTTTAGAACAAATCCCCAAGTTTCGATGTTTTTTGCCTTAAATTTATGCCAAAAATTTCAATCTCGTCTCGAAATTGAAAAATTGGTATGAGATTATGTAAGTTACCATTTCGTGTAGGCCCAAAACGAAAAAAAAGATGTGTGTAGGATAAGTCTTAATATGGTTAACAATACACATTTTATAAAAGGGAAAAGGGGAGTTATTTTAGCTCGTGACATAAAGTGGTGCACTTATTGATAATTTACCATTAGTTTTGTTTTTATTTCCTTTAGACTTGTGTTGATTCATTGTCGATATTCAAAATACTGAATGGGAACATGTCGAGCTATTACACAATATTGGGAGTGTCCTCCAATTGTTCATCAAATGAGATAAAAAAGGCATATCATAAACTAGCATTAACACATCATCCTGATAAGGCAAAATCAAGAGAGAGTGTAGAGATTTTCAAGAAAGTTGTTGAGGCTTATACTACACTTTCTGATGATGCTTTAAGAAAATCATATGATAAAAAATTATTAAAGACTAAAACTTTAGTACCATCTGGAGCTAAAACCAATAACAATAACTTCACTAATGGCTTTCATGGTCCATCATCTTGGGAACCTGCAAGACCTGCCTCATATGGATTTAATAGGGCCTACTATCCGTATGATTATGACGAGTTTGACATTCAATACAGAAACCATGCAGCTTTTTACCATAACTCTGCGCAATCTTATTTCAATACATATAGTCGTGGTGACCCAAGAAGAAGTCAATCACCATCACAAGGTGGTAATAAATCTTCTTCATTTCAAAGAGCTGAAAGTCGTCCAGATCCAAATCTTCATTATAAGCAAAATACTCAATTTTATGGTCCAAGATCTTATCCTATACCACCATATGGGAATCACGCAAAAGATTCTCAAAAAGATCAATCTAATACCACATACAAGCCCAATTATTCACAGGAACCAAATATAACGCCCTCTTCCACTACTTCTTATACTGCAGAGTCTTGGAAAAAACAAAATATTCAATTCAAGTCACAAAATGATCATCCTCAATCTCCATCAAATACTAAATCAAACGTTAAAACTAAACCATCAGTTGCCTCAAGTTTTTTAACGCAATCGCAGAATACACGTTCTACTAGTTTAAAATTTGAGATTCCCTTAATGAGAGAAACCAAATCATCACCTCGAAATATAAGAACGAGAACGAAAAACATTCAAAAAGGAAGAAGGCCAAATATCCCATTATACAGTTCTTCTCAAATTTCGCCCAAAAGAGAGACCTACAAAAACTCGAGTGGACGTCCATCAAGGACTAAACTTGAGGAAGTTGAAGATCTCGAGTTTATTACAGCAGGTGTTAAAAATAAACTAGATACAAACACAAAGCATGATATTTATGAGGAGGAGGAAGATGACGATGATTTAATTGAAATTGATGAGAATACTTTTAAAAATCAATCTGAACCACTTAAACCATCTAAACCATCAAAGTCAGAAATGCCCAAAACACCAAAACCTACTACTGGGGGCTTTATTAGCTTAAAGGAGATAAAAGAAACACCACCTTTCACCCAAACTAACGGAAACTTTAACATGAAAGATATATCGAATAGTTTACATGAATCATCTGTTGAGGAAGATCTTGAAGCTAAAAAGAAAAGAAAAGTAGAATACGATACTACTCCTTTACTTTTAAAAGAAGATCTGGTAGTTTCAGATGAACTAGTTGATTTTATTTCTGAGCCACCTGAACCGATAATAAATGATCCACATGACGACAAACAATGGATTCAATATAGAAATGATTTAGATAAATTCCATGAAGAAGCTTTAAACTACAAAAAAATTTTACTTAACTTTCTATCTAAGAGAAGAGAAATTGATTCTAAACATTTAAAATCATTAACAGCTCTGAAAAATTACGGTGTTCATAGATTAGCAATTGAGACTGAAACTGAAGTTATAAAAAAACTACTACGACTTCAAACTTTAATAGCTAATGTCTTTTCGAATTTCGAAAAATGTGCTAGCTCTCGACTGCAACCATGGGTTTAATGAAATTTTAACGATTAATATAAGCTTATATTGTAAGTGTGTCAGTAACGAAGTCTTCTCTATTAAATTTTTAGTGGGGCGATAATAGAAGCCATTCTACTATAAAAACAATGGGTAATCAACTATCGAAACAGTCTCGAACTCTTGCTAGCTCGATAAGTTCAGCCTCAAAGGTTAGTAAGAATGTGACAAATCATACCGTGAATATGAAATCTCCTAAGCGATCAGAATATGAGCATATAGACATTAGTCAGTCACAAACGATAGCCAAAGATAATGCAGTGAAGTTGGGTACAGTAAAAATTGAAGAGATTCCAACGGAATTAGATGAGAATGTAAGTATGTTGTTGCGAGTTTTGCTGTGTTGAGTACTAAAATTAAAAGCATCCAGCACTTAGAGCTCTACGAAATAAATCAAATTTGGAAAAAATTTTGAAAGACAAAGATACAAAGATTGCTAATAGCCATGTCCATCCTTCCGTATTCTGTGCTATTGTGGAGGATTTAGAGCATTATACACCAGAAAGAATCGAGAAATCATATAACCTCGATGCTAATTTCTTAAAGATTTTAATTAATTCTAATGTTAAAATAGCAAAGACGAGAGTTGTTAAAAAGGAGACCGTAAGTTTAGATTCCAAATTACATAGCTTAAATACTTACCAATTTTTACAGGACCAGAAAGTGAATTCTAAATCGAGAAAGAATGGGCTTACAGAAGAACAAGCAGTTCTCAACAGAGTCAATGGTATTCCACACCCTACCAATTCAAAGCTTGAAGATGCATTAGAAGATTTACTAGGGTCCAAGCACTAAATGAAGAATCTTTATTTGCTCAGACTCGGAAAATTCATCATTTCATAAATACTATTTTATTTTTCAAGTTTATTGTTTCCATATTTATATTTATAATTGATTATTTATTTATTTATTTATTCATCAAGCACCATTATCATTACAATTATGATCTCTAGTAGAACTCGTATTTATTTCTGTTTATATAATGAAAAATCAAATCGAATCTCCGATTGAATATCGAGACATATCATATATATTATAGTTGGTTTTTACAATTAAATGAGTCAATGAGTTGGAAAGATTATGAAGAAAATAACCTCCAAAGTTTTAGTTCAGAAGTTACACCACAAGGGTCTAGATATAAATCCATAGGGGTCGAGTTTATCAGAGAGACTCATCCATTGAAACCAGCTGATGTTCCCTCTAAGATATATTGTAAAGAGAAAACAATAACAAAAATTTACCGAAGTTGGAAGTTATTTTCACAAATACTTTTACCTTGATAAAACCAAAAATTAATGACAATGGAATTAAACTTATGAGAATTAACGATGAGACACATAACAAAAGTGAAAATCTTATAGATAATCTTGCAAACTTAGTTGAGACTTTTACATGATTTTAGTTTAAAGTCTTTTTTTGTTTCATTCTAAAAACCCAACGATGAACATTTTCCTATATACAGATCGTAAATACCCATTAAAAATGCAAAATAAAATGGAATTTCCTTCCCCTTTTTCATACAGCCTTTGGTGCCATGGCAACAATCTTATTAAAATTTTTATCTCTTAACTCTCTTGAGACAACTGATGATATTCTAGTCCCAAGTGGTTCAGAATTTTTATTTATTAGAACACAAGCATTATCATCAAATCTTATTGATGAGCCATCTGGTCTAGTTTGAGTTTGTTTCGTTCTAACTACAACAGCATGACAAATATCACCCTTTTTAACTCTATTTGAAGCTGAAGCACCAGTAATTTGAGCGTTAATCGGTCTGGCCTTCTTGATAACAACAACAATCTCATCACCAACACTTGCATAATTTTTGGGTGATTTACGTAAAACTTTAATACACTCAGCCATTAGTGCACCAGAGTTATCTATCACCTTAGTCATTGATTTCAAGTATAACATCTTTGGTGATCCTTTTGAGTTTAAAGTCAAAGCTTTTAACTAAATAATGGAAAAGTATTTAATTGGAAAAAAAAAAAAATGAAGTCTTACCCTCTCTCGTTTGGGTCCAAATTTGGATTATGTAATTAAAATATAAATAAACTATCTGAATAAGTAAATTACTTAATCCAGTAATTTTGGCCGGAACAACAACAAAAAAGAAAAAAAAAAAAGGCGCTCGCTTGTTTTTTTTTTAGAAACTTTCTTTTTGTCTTGGCACCGGAATTTCAAATCAATATATTTGAACCTTAAATCGCGTACTTAACAGTTTAGCACAAAGTAATTTAATCAACTTGAAATACTTTAACTCTTTGTTGGATATACTTAAGTTCTGTTAAGGTTGCTTGGACTAGTGTACGACTTGATTTCAAATTTTCATCTCATCATAGAAGGTTTGAGTTTTTTTTTTCTGGTTTACGTTGTCTTCGAGTTTAGAGTACATAAAGGGATTTGAGCCTCTTTCAATTTATTTCCTAACGTTTCATATATTTCCCTCCATAGATACATATAAAAGCAAGGGGAATGCTTCTTACATATACAGTATACTTATTAGCCTTGGTGGTTAGTGTCATCTCTGATGTTGCAATCTCAAAACCAGCATCAGGTTCATCTTACACTGTCAGCAATGGAAATGCTACAGTTCAAATTAAATGGGTAGAATCTAATAGTGATCCGCTTTTAACTGATGTTACCTTGTACAGATTCACCATTTGTACTGGTCCAAATGATGATATTAATGGTTTGGAAACTTTAGCTCAAATTTCATCTTCCGATATCACTGACTATTCCTTTGACTTGGGAATTCCATCCACCGTCGGTACAGATGGTCTTTATTATATTCAAGTGCAAGCTGTTACGAAAGGTGGTTATACTTTACATTACTCCTCCAGGTTTACTTTAGAGGGAATGACAGGAACACAAGAGACATCAGGAGACGATACATCTCCACCAGCTTCACAGATTGAGATCACAAGTGGTACAGGTAGTAGTACCTCTTTTTCACCTGAACAAGTCTCCAAATCTATTCGGGTCCCTTATGTCTCACAGACTGGAAAATACAGATTTGCACCAATGCAAACTCAACCAGGTTCAAAAGTCACCGCAACAGAATGGACTACAAGATATTCGACAAGTGCTGTGACCTATTATACCAAATATAAAACTTCACTTGCTCAACTTTCCACTATCACCCCTGGTTGGTCATATACAGTTAGTTCTGCTATCAATTGGGCGAGCCCTGCTCTCCAGCCTTCAGAAAATGGAGGCTGGTATAACCCAAGTTCTAGAATTCTCCCTGTTACAACAACTTCATTATCGAAATCTTGATCTACAGGTCTTGTTCAATTTTCAATATTTTTAAAAAACAATTATATATAAAAGCATTTATTCGTTATTAATCGTAAAAAATTTCAGATGCCTTATGAGAAAATTTCGCTAATCCTGCGACTGCCTTCTCATTTATATTTTGTCCAAAATTATGTATATCAATAGCTCTGACTGTTGAATCTTCTAGAACTCGACCGATGATTTCATACCAATAACTAGTTTCAAATTTTAAATCGGGAGTCGTACTAACAGTTATAGTATAGTGGTCTGAAGCATAACTTGGCGTATAAACAGTAACTCTATTCTGATCTTTAGCATCTTCTACCCTTCCAATAATACGAACAGTACGATTCTTATAGTTCTGTAGCAATGACCCATCGATCCTTGGGGTTGAATTAGCACTCATTTTATCAACAAATAACGCGTTAAACTGAGTTAAAACGCGAAATCTCTTTGCCACTTATTTTGCTACGAATTTTTCATTAATGTTTACATTTTGTTAAGAGACACATTATGATAGAATCAATATAAAAAATTCATCTATTAGTCATTATACTCAGTTAATATACTTGATAGTTGGATTATAAATACACCGAGGACACACCATAAGATGACGTTACCTGTACTTCCTCCGAAATTAATGGCACTAGCAAACAATTGAAGGCTAACAATAGTCAAAAACCCAGAAGTTATGGCAATCAAAACTCCAAAAGTGAATGAAGATTTATTAGTATCAATATTTTTATCTCTTAAAACAAAGTAAGCTAGTAAAGCACCGATAGGTTGGCTAAATCCTCCGAGTATGAATGTAGTGGCAAATGCTTTGATTCTTGAATTGAGTGAGAGATATAAAGGCAAAGTCATACTAAACCCTTCAATAATATTGTGAATTGCTAATGATAGAAAAATCGAAACACCTAATTTAGGATCTGCCTTTGATGTTGCATACGTTATGAAACCTTCTGGAAACTTGTGTAAGGTAAGTGCTAAACAGGTTTGTAAACCAATAGCAAGTAATTTTGAAACAGGAGTATCAATATGATGATGGTGATCATCTTCGTGAGAAGAGTGTAAATCTAAATTTGGCTCATTAGTCAACCTTATATTTGAAGGCCGAGATGATAACAATGGTCTCTGTCCTACTATTTTATCTGGTGATTCCGTAGTTGTATAAGCAACTAATAAACCATTTGGCTTGTATCCTGATACACCACGATAAAATTCAAGATTATGGATATCATATGTAACCTTTTGGGTTAATTGATCACTAGCACATGAGAAGTTTTGATAACTATCATTAATATTCCCTGCACCAGCATGAGTTGTAGATAATTTATCCAGAGCGACTTCAAATAGAGATTTCTTTCTAACAATTGGCACACGCTCTAAATTTGGCACATGTTCTAGGTTTGATTTCATGACAGTCGAACTTGTAGGATCAGCTGGAAGTAATGGTGTAGTTTCATGAGCAGGAGTATCATTTGATATCAGGTATTCCTCATCATGAGGTTGAGAATTATTTCTTGAACTATCCTGAAAGCTATGGACATGACTATGGTCGTGACTATGAGCTTCACTGTGTGCTTCACTATGGGCAACTTTGTGTACTTCATCCTCTAGATCGTTGCTAGATTCCGATCGCGAATGGGAGTGTGAATGGGAGTGAGAATGTGAGTGCGAATATTCAGATGTAAGGCTATGTTCATCACCACCATGATTACAATGAACTATACTTTCACTAGTGAAACAATGAACAAGTTTGTTAAAAAGCCCACTAACGATTATCCCAGTAAAGAAATAAATCATCAAGTTAAGATTTGGCTTGAAACTAGTGAACTTATCAGCTTCTTCAAAATAATCTAATGATTTCGGCAATAACTTATTGAAAGATGTATAAAGCAAAGAACCCGAACTTAAACTAAATCCGCATATCAGAAACTTATCGTTAGATTTAATATTAAACTTAGATTTTTTGTTGAAGAACCTTACAAAAACATCCAAGTATATTGTTGACGCACCAATAATACACATTACTGAACTAAGAACAGTAAAGAACCAACCCTCATGATTTTCAAAAAAATCATTAAAATAATGAAACTGCATTTGATCTATCTTTTGAATTGTTTTAAACTGTTATTTAATTTCACAAAAGTCAGAAACACTGATATCCTTTCAAAAATAACTACTCAGCTGATAATTTTACCAACTTTTTATAAAGATTTAAAATGCGAACAAGGTGTAATTTAAAATATTAGAGAGGTTATACTACCAGAAGTTTCCAAGGGGAAACAAAAAGTGTCAAGGTCCCCTTATACACGTCATAAATTGGCAGATGTATTAAATTAAATGAAATTAAAAGAAATAACCACTAGGGTTGTATAATTTGCTTACCAGATGAACTTGGTCGTCTGGTATCAACTGAACTATAGTTATAAACAGGAGTTGAAAGTGAATCTGTTTCTGAATAATCAGAGGTTATTGTGCTTTCAGAATCCAGTTCAGCAACTTCCTCATAAGGCCTTAGTAAAATAGATGATAGGGCACTTACCAAGAGGACTATGAAAATGATATAGAAGACTAATTTGGGAACGGTATTCACTGACTTAGAATAAATAAATAAGAAACTAGTTGGCCCAATCATATACAGTAGGTTTTTGATCAAAGCCAATGCTCCAAATACTTCACCAACTTTTGTTTCTGGGACATATTTGATAAGTGACGATTGTAATGTTGGACCTGCAAGAACACCAAGAGAGCTAAACAATACGGATGCAAATAATGTCGAATCATGTGTTGCTAGTATGATTAATAAAGGGTATAACAGTTCGCAAAATGTTCCAAAAATAACCACAAAGATATCGACTTTATCAACACTTTTAACATTAGTAGTAATTTTTGATTTTAATAAATGCAGCACAACGGGAGAAATTATAAATAAAACAATAGTTTTGCACAAACCAATCATTGATATAAAATAACCTATTGTTTCTGACCCCCAATTGAATGTATAAGTAGCATACAATATTAGCGAAGGAGTTATTGAGATACCGGCGAACGACATCAGAGAATCAATTAGAATGATCAGTAAAACATTCACTCTTGGTTTTACCCCCAGTACTTTATGCTTTGGAATCCACAGTAGTTTCAAAGATGAAAAAGCTTGATAGATTCTCCACAGTGGGATTTGAGGAATTTTGCTATTAGATAGGGATGCCTGGGAAGCAAAACTAGCTTTTCTTTGTAGATGCATCGATTGTGATCTTGTTCTTAATTTCAATGATCTTGACTCAGGGATTATCAGAAGAAGAATCAAGAAAAAGCTAAACTGTAAAGAAACATCGCAATACAATGGAGCAATGTTGGATTTTGTAGTTCTAACGATTAAACTTCCAATCAGTGGACCTACAGCAAGTCCTGCATATAAAGTTCCAGCTGAAAATCCTAATGATACGATCCTTTCATGTGGTTCCACAATATCTGTGATATAGCTGTTTACAATACTCAAAACAATAATGGAACCACCTCCTAAATTGGTTATTATAAATGCAAGGATGAAAAAAGATTTATGATAAGTCCTTCCAGGCATTAATAAGTAGATTTCTATTAATTTACCAGTTACAGAACAAAGTGAGACAAGTATCAAGACTGGTTTTCTTCCTAACCTATCTGATAACTCACCTATTTTACCCGACACCAAGCATGAAGTAAGTCCACCAACGAAAAACAACAATGACTGCAGTGCAGATGTCAATCTTTGCACTTCTGGATCATGACAACTACTTAGATTTTCATTTTGAGATAAAGAACGACATATCACATCTAATAGTAGAACAACCTCTGATGATAATGATATTCCCTGAGCAACAAAATAAAGCAGCAAAGCACCACATATCAAGAAAACAGTTGGTCTCCTATACCATACCAGGCTTTTATGATGTAATCTTTGTTCTCTTATCCATCTGATATCTTCATCATCATTCGGTCCATCAATATCTGATATTGCTGATTCGAAAACTTGAACTGAGGCATTCTCTACAAATGTCTCATTATCTAGAGCTCTAGTTCTCTCCACAAAATGATTCTTAGGAGACATTAATGTATAATCATATAAATTACCTTCTTCTGTTTTGTTATCTTTTACTAACTATTGCTTTCAATCCCTTAATACTAAAGAAATCTGAGATGAGATTACAGTGGGCTTTTTCAAAGATGCGGATGTGAAACCCGATTGGGAATTAAGACCATTGTCTAATGTTATCCATTTATGAATCTGCACAGTGACAAGCTTATCACCGACAAGGGCCGTACTCTGTCTGAGTTTTGACATATTCATCAACTTCATATTCGTCTAAAATTCGTTCTTACCAAGACCCTATATCAGTGCTCCATCATGTATAACAATCCTGGGCTTCTATAGCTGCTGGATAAAGCTCATCCTTAACTTAACATCTTTTGTGCCCTTTTAATGCAACATTTTGCACGACTCGTAAATCATGTAGTCACCTAAGACCCTTTTAAGAAGAAGTAGACTTTTCACTGTCCCATATAAACTATCTACATTGATATATATCGTCTCTATTTGATAATCTTCTTTACAAAAGCGGGATATGGCCCCGTTGCTCATATAGGTCGGAATATGGGACTAACAATCAAAAGTTACAATTTTTTATTTTAATGTTTGACTATTAATTTATATGGTTTTAACTTTTTCTGGTAAGTCGTCGTAGTGCTCAATATTTTTAAGTAATACATGGCTAACTACTTCTAATATAACCATAAATAGACTAGAAAGTATGGCCAAACAGTAATTGGAAATTGTAACACCGATATCTAACCAGCTTCCTTCTGTTTTCAGCAAATAAAAGAAATTCAATGATAAAATATCACTAGTTGATATAATCAGTGTTGAGATTGTGTATGGTCTGATTTTAAGTTTATCATTAAGAAGACCTAATGCAACTGATAATAAAATGTATGGAATTATCAATTTAAGCATTAATAATGCACCCATTGGGAATGGATCAAAAACAGGTAATAATCTATAAACTGAATCTAACGAAAATGAAGAGATGCTAGCAACATTACCAGTGCCAAAAAATGCAACCTGTAAATAAAAAAATCCAATGATAGAAACTCTCAATAACTGTATATAATTCTCATTTTTATGCTTCAGATGATAAAGTTTAGTCTCAATACTAATCCATTGAATTAACAATAATGAGAAATTGATATAAAATAATGCTTCAAATGAAATGGTTAGGATTATAAAAGTTGGTGCAAAAGTTAAAAATATAACTAATAATCTGGTCCTATAGTCATTATGAGGATGCAAATAATGCAATATTGGAATGACCAAAAGGGAAATAACGATAATCGACCACCCTAAAATTTGAGCACTCTTTGGTAATCCTTCTCTAGCTTGTAAGGATTTTACTGACTTGTTTGTCACTAAAATCATTAATGCGGTAAGTGATATTTGAGTTGATATTAAACTTTGGGTATAGGATGAAATAGTTGGAAATCTTGAATCGTTCTTTGATAAGACTAGAAGTTTATAATATCCAGCAATTGCAATTAAAACAATTAATACCCCAGCAGTATTGATTTGGTTTAGATTCTCGATCTTTACAGCATCAAACAAAGTATACGTACTCATTCCAGCACAAGTTACCAACCAAAATGCCAGTATTTTGAATTCTGATATTCCCAGTACTAAAGGATAAAATCCCAATAGACTAAAAAATACGGTGAATATGAGTCTTTCAAAAAACCCATAAACTATCCCTTCATAAACTGATATAATTCCCACTAAAATGAATCCGATTCTAGAAGTAGTCAACCCTTTGAAAAAAGATTGAACTCCATTTTTAAGTGCTTCTCTATCAGATAATATTTGACTCCAGAAAAACAATGGGAATAACAAGTACATATAATAGTTAAATGGGGATCTTTGGTAAAAGAGAATATAGTTGAAAGTCACTCCAATGACAGAAAAAAATCCAAGATTACTATAAGAGACCTTTTTTTCCGTATTTGAGGTTAAGATAAATAACTTCAAAAATATTATGAATGAATAACTAATCCAACCAATAAAACCTAAAGTAACAATAGTTCTTAATAATAACCAATTATAAGTAGTCAGATAGTAAAGCCCATCCAAACTTAATCTGATCAACTCTTTAGTAAGGGAAATGGCTTCTGCTTCCTTTTCTGTTTCTAATTTGTTTGAAGAGGCAATATCATCAATAAGAGATTGAATTTTACTCTTAAAGGTTTCAATTGACTGATCTTCAAGTTTTGGAAAAGGCTTAAAGAAGAATTGAGACTTTCTCATCTCATCTTCTTTAACATAATATTGCTCAACAATACTTAAAGCGTTATTATATAAGGCTTCCAATTTCTCAGCTTCATTGTTATCAATATATGCTAATGGTAATTCTCCAACTGAATTAACTGGATAATTAACACCAATCAAATAAGACATCAAAGAGGCAATATCAGCTTGTCTGACATCGTTTCTAGCGACGGATTCTAAATTCCAACCTTCAGTATAGTTATCAAAAATTGGAAGATCATTATAGACAGGTTTATTAATACCAGCACCCCATGCAATGAGCGGCGTTCTTGTATTGTTAGGATGTCCATCCCCGTGTGATCCAAATGCACTCATACCATGATCTGCTGTAAAGATGAATGCAGTCTCATCATCTTTAAAAAATTGCTTAACCTCTTCAACTAATTTAGAAATCTGTTGATCAATATACTTAACGTTATCATAATATTCTGCAGAATAAGGTCTATAGCTATGACCAGCAGTATCACAACCTAATAAATGAAGAAAGAAAATGGTTTTATCTTGTTTCAATTGCTTTTTTAAGTTTGTATCTCTAGTCGAATTATCAAATAATTGATGAAGGTGGTTGAAGACAAAGGCATCTAGCTCAATTGAAGATTGTGTGAAATCTTCAAACTCATGACCATACATCCAAGTATCAATCCTATCTGTATCAGAAGCACCTTGTGAGAACATTGGAAGAATATCTGGAGATCCAAAACTATAGGAATGTCTCGTTTGATTCAAAACACTATCAAAATCAACTGGGTTTTCCTTCCATCCCTTCGTAACTGCACTGACATCTTCGTAAAAACCTGCAATCATTGCAACATGTCCTGGTCTTGATTCAGTGGGCATTCTTGTATGTGATATACCATATGTCCCATGCTTGAGAACGATATCTCTCAAGAAGGGAGCCAAATGACCAGTCTCTCCAGTTGTTGGATGTGTAATTTGATCAAAAGTTGTATCAGCTCGTAGACCATCACCAACTATTAAAAACAATCTCTTCGCTGGAGGATTCGGAGTACTTAGATGAGGTTTCATACCATGAACCAACGGACTAACGAAATAAATATCAAAAATAGACCAGAGGTAGAAAATATGGAACACAACCCCAATTATAAGGAGCACTATTCTAGGATTTCCTAGCTTGATCGACATTTGTTAAGGTTCGAAGATACACAACCTTCAAAGTACTTTATATTTTTATATTTCCTCACCGTTTTCGCGAGAGTTTGGTAGGAACCCGAAAGGCTACAATACATTTTATAATGACATAACATTTTTTTAGCTCATTAAGATCTATTTTGGCGCAAATGAGTTTGTTTTATAATATTTTTATATCATTTGTCTCTAGGTGTCAGCTATTTTCTTGCTTTTGAAGCTCAGCTAGTCTGGTATCTCTTTCAAGTCTTTTAAGACGTCTGATCTCCTCTAATCTTTGGAATTCTTCTTCATCATCATCGTCAGATGAAAAATCATCGTTTTTTGTCTTGAATACTCCTTGTGGTTGTGAGTTTGAAGTTAGTGCAGTAGTTGGTTCTGTAGTTGGTTCTGATTTTCTAAAAATACCAAATTTAGCTAATCTTTCGTTCATTTTTTTCTTTGCCTGTTCTTTAATATAAGTCTTTCTTTCTTCTGGTGTTTTAAAGCTGGACAAAGTAGAGGTTCTTTGTATTGGAGATTCAATCTTTGGGGAATGAATTGGAGAATGAATTGGAGAGGACAATTGAACCGGAGATGGAGAATTAATTACAAAATTATCATTTGTCCTATCTGAAATCTCACTAACTCTAACGGCTTTAATAACTTCCTGAACTTCTGGTTGAACACCAATACCTAGTTCCCATCTTCTAAAATTATCACCATTATTATGATGTGATGATAACAAACTTGTCACATTATTAGATATTTCAATAATTGAGCTTTCAACATCTTTCATTGTTTGTTGATTTTTTTTACTTTCAGTTTGAATTTTTAAAACTTCTGCATCCAATTTACTTTGTCCTTCAATTAGTGCTTGAACTTCTGGATCAACAGGTTTACCCGTCAAGTTCGCAATTTTGGTTGCCAAGAGGGCCTTACTTTTCGCCTTCCGTCTATCTGTATCCGTGATCTCACCATTCGCAACAGTTCCTATAAAAGAGGATGGATTTTTGACTCTAAATAACTGTAACTTAGCAGCAGTAATCTCGTTATCGACTTTTGATATCTCATCGATCAATAGTGGAACTTTTGAAGTTAATGATTTTAACCTCTCTTTCAAAGATGAGATCTGGTTGCTTTCATTACTTGATGATCTTGGTAATGATTTTATCTCTTCTTTAAGTGATTCAATGACTATTGAGTCCTCTTGTGTTTCAGTTCTTTCATTTTCTTTGACTTGCTCACTAGTGACTTCAAGAGCGTCAAGTAATATTTTTTTCTCCCAGATTCTTTTCTTTAGTTCTTCGATAGATAGCTTTTCTGATGAATCTGTTCCAGCTTTTTCTCTTTTCGGTGCACGTCTTCGATGTCTCGAAGCCGATATTATCAACTCATCATCATTGTTCTTGAATCTTGAACCGTCGAGCTTTGATTTGCTTGTTTTCTTAACAGCTCTTTGATTCGATTGATATTTCAATTGATTTTTAACACCATCCAGAATTTTAATACTTGAAGGTCTTAAGGATTCTGGTAAAGTTTCTGGTAAATTATAACCATTAAGCCTCTTATAAACTAACCACATTCCAGTTTGGAAAGACTCCTTATCAAGATGGGTTTGGTTAGGTCTTGTTATTAAGTCCCAGACCTTTTCAAGTTCTGAACGATTTAAGCCAGACTTTCTAAAAATCTCAGCTGAAACATCAGCACTTAGTAAACCCTTACGACCAGTATCATAATTTTCGAAAATTTTATTGAACAAACTTTTTTCGTCTGGGGTAATTGATTCAGTATATAATTCAAGTGGAGTTGTTGGGTCTGCAGGTGTCTGTCGAAGTAAATTTGTAAGGAAGAAACTATTCTGTCCTATACCTGTCTTTTGTTGTCTCAATGGCTCAAACGTCCCAAATCCCGTCCTTTGTGATTGTAATAAACCTGTATTCTGGGGTAATACTGAGTCTGCAGTGATAGATTGTAAAGGTACTAAGCCTACTGCTTCCGGGATTAACTTCGGAGGTTGATTAGCACCACCTGTCGGTAATGGAATCAAACTTGTTTGCTGGTTTAATAACACAGTACCTGTTGCTTGACTTGTTAATGGGATGAGTCCTGTTGGCTGCTGTTTTAGCAGCCCAGCTCCAGTTGATTGACTTTGGAGAGGGACCAAGCCAGTAGGTTGCTGTCTTAATAGGTCACCACCAGTAGACTGTCCCTGTAAGGGAACTAGCCCAGTTGGTTGTTGTTTTAACTGAGCACCACCTGTTAATTGACCTTGGAGAGGGACTAAGCCAATAGGTTGCTGTCTTAATAGGCCACCACCAGTAGACTGTCCCTGTAAGGGAACTAGCCCAGTTGGCTGTTGTTTCAATTGAGCACCCCCTGTTAATTGAGTTTGTAAAGGAATCAAACCAGTTGGCTGTTGTTTTAATGGGGCACCTCCAGTCAGCTGACCTTGCAGAGGGAATTGCCCTGTTTGTTGTTGATTCAAAGGTGCACCACCACCAGTCAGTTGACTTTGTAGTGGGAATAAGCCTGTTGGTTGTTGTCTCAGTAGAGCACCACCAGTTAGCTGACCCTGTAAAGGGATCAGTCCAGTTGGTTGTTGTTTCAGAGGAGATCCACCAGTTAATTGGCCCTGCAATGGAATGAATCCAGTTGGTTGTTGTTTCAAAGGTGATCCACCAGTAGTCTGATATCCTAATTGAGAGCTTTGTTGCCTATTGAAAGTTGTTCCATTAGCCTGAGATAAAAATTCATTAGATGTATTGTTGTAATTATTTATTGTACCTGTAGATTGAACTTGAAAGTTACTTGACCTGTTTGAAGTAAATTGGTTTGGAGAATAAACGTTGGCCATAGAACCTGTTGGTTGATACCCCAAAATTTGACTAGTCTTTTGGTTTTGAATATTAGTTTGTTGAGGCTGAAAAGTAGACTGCTGGAAACTGAATCCTGTAGCATTATTCTGGAGAGTATCAGTCTGGTTCACTGATTGGCCATTTATTGGACGAACTTCCAAAATATTATTAATATTTGGATTTCTATTTGGAGCTATATTTGTTGTCTGATTTTCAGGTATGCTAAAGTTAATTTGATCAACTAGTTTAGTAATTTCATTTTTTAAGTTTGGTTCCAATTCATATGGCAACTGACCACCTCTTAATATTACATTACATAAATGTAAAGCCAGGGCAAATTCTGGGAATAGTAAGTCACCAGTTTTATTTATATCTGATAATTCCCAAATTTTTGCAAGTTGGTGAGGATTTAAACCAGATTTTAATAAGATTGACCTTGCAGCTTCTGGAGATATTGATAAATCATTTGTTAAACTATTGAACAAATCCCTGTACCTTTGTTGATCTTGCGGGCTTAAGAACGATAACTGTCCGATAAATGTATTCTGAATCGATTGAAACTGTTGGTTTTGATAATTGAATGCCTGGTTTCCCTGATATCCAGTCTGTTGTGAGTTCAATTGATGAATAGGTTGTTGCTGGAATAGATTTGAGAATACATCCTGGTTCCCATTCAAATAACCCGAAGACATCACAAAATTCGAGTAAGAACCTCCTCCAATATTCTTCTATCCAAAACTAAAGCTCTTTCTCCTGTTCACATAAATCTCGAAGAATTATCTATAATAGGAGCTCGTAACCATCCTCATGAAGAAATGGCTTAGATTAGTACGGTACTATAGTGTATATGTTTTAGGATTCGTAATATATTGTACAGCTTATTACCAATAAATAAATTTAACTGTTAGAAGATTCAATTAAAATTTCAAACTCTTCGCTCTGAAAGGGTTATACACTTTACTTAAATTAAATCTACCAATACAACTCACTAAACTCTCAAAAAATATTTTTAAGTGGTTAGGTTTGTTATAATTCAACCACGGCTTAAGTGAACTATCATAATTTTAGAAACTTCTCATTGTTTTGGAAATTTTCATTATTTTCAATGTTTCCAATGAGTTCTATTTCTCACTGAAGTTCAACAAAATCGGACATAAATAAACAACATAAACAAAAAAAACTCACACCATTCATAAAATAATGTCTGAGTTACTCTATCGCTTAGTTCTTCAATCGGAACCTGTTTTAGAGCCCGTTTTAAATGTCTTAAGACCAATTGTCAAGAATCTACCAGATCCCTTCGTTGAAGTTGGTCGTCAATTCTATACGCGTCCAATATTTGATAGAATCATCTTACAATTAGATTTATTCTCACCAACATCAGCTCCATTTGTTCAGCAATTCATTGCAAAGACACTAAGTCTTGGAATTCTAGGTGCTTCAAGTTTTATTAAATTGCCACAAATCCTTAGAATCTTAGATAATAAATCTGTTGACGGGTTATCCTTTGTTAGTATTTTACTCGAAACTTTTAGCTATTTGATCACTTTGGCTTATAACTTGAGACAAAGTAATGACTTTTCAACATTCGGCGAAACTGCATTTGTCTCATTACAGAATATTGTTATATTGGTTTTGATTTTATACTACAGTCATTTAGGCAGATATATCAGTGGATCTATTGGTATTTTATCTGGTCTACTTTATACGCTTTTCGCTCAGCCTTCCAGTGAAACAGTTGGTATCTTGTCCAATAAATATATTGGATATTTATTCAAATTAGTTGTTCCATTAACCATTTTATCAAAGTTACCACAAATAACTAGAAATTTTAAAAATAAATCTACTGGTCAACTCTCAGCTATATCTGTTTTAGCGGGATTATTAGGTACCTCTGTAAGATTGTTTACCATTATAGCTAGTGGCTTAAAAGACAATTTGATCCTGTTTGGTTTTATCGTTAGTGCTGTATTAAACTTGATTCTTTTCTTGCAAGTCTTAATATTTAAAAAGAAACCTGTTTCTACATCAAAGAAGAATAAATAATTCAATTAATAGAAAGCAACCCTTTTAGTATCTAAACAATATTAGTAACTATTTTTCTCGTAGCTTATAGTATATGGTTAAATGAAAACTTCTCGGGGAAAAATCAATCATCCTTTCTGTATAACCAGCAAATGAGTGAAGTAACTGTAAAGACTGTTCAATTAGAGAATGATGAACAGAAAGCAAAGTTTCAGACCTTTATAAATGACTATTTACCAAAAATATTGTCCAATGCACATTATGATGAATTATATGGGTATCAAATTGGTGAAGGGAAATATTTTGATAAAGATGCTAGAGATGCCTTGTTGTTTAAATTCTTAAAAGCTAATGATTTTGACCTAGAGGCAACTAAAAATCAATTATTATCAACGCTGAAGTGGCGAAAATCATTCAATCCTTTATCTGCTGCTTTTAATGAAGAGCATGATTCAAAGTATTATGAAGTTGGGTTTTTAACTCAAACTGATGATGATATAATAACTTGGAATATTTATGGTGGTAAATCAGATATATTTACAGATTTGGACAAATTTATCCGTTATAGAATTGGATTAATGGAAAGAGGTTTACAATTATTAGACTTTACAAACTTAAATAGAAATTTCTTAGCTCAAGTTCATGATTATGAAGGAGTTTCGCTGTTTAAATTTGACAAAAAGACAAAAAACTCAAGTAAACAAGTCATCCAACTTTTTCAGAATTATTATCCTGAATTATTATCAAAAAAATTCTTTGTAAATGTGCCATCCTTAATGTCATGGATTTTTGATTTAGTTAAAAATTGGATCCCAAAGGAAACAGCTAAGAAATTCCACGTGTTAAGTGATGGTTCCAAGTTGAATAAATATTTAGGAGATTCAATTCCAAGAAAGTATGGTGGTAATGGCGGAAATTTACAAGACATTAAACATATTAAACCAACTGATTATACAGCATTTATTTTACAAAGAGATTTTACAAACGAAGTGGATTAAAATTGATCAATTATTCCTAATTTTGATTCAATTTGCAGTCTTTCATCGTTAATTTCCCACCAAAATTTGAACGTATTTGTTTCATCGTAAAAAGTTTCTCTATCATCTAATTTAATATCCCATGGTTTTGGAGTTAATATATAGTGAATATTTTTCACTTCATCAAAATTTAAATCAGTATGAATTGTTCTTAAGGTCTTTAAATAGTTATAAGAATACGATAAGCCAACCCAATTTGATTCAAAAACATCAGATAGCAAAGATTGGTCAGCAAAATCATAATCTAAATTTTCGTTTTGTAAAGCATCTAAAATTCTCTTATATAATCTTTTGCTTGGTTTAACAACTTGTAGTCCACCATTACATATCCCTAATTTTGTCTTTGAAGGATGAGGTCCATAAATTCGCTTAATAATTTTATTATTATCAATTTTATCTTTATAATCAGTAAAGGCACAATTTTCAGCAATCCAATCTTTTGGATAATGATCATAGTTATATGGATTACAAACACAAGCATGGGAAGCAGCAAATATCTTGTCATTATCGTTCAACTCAACATCAAATAATTCATCCATATTTTCAACTACAATCATATCACTATCAAGTTGAACAACTCTCTCAAATTGAGTCAATGAAAAAGGTTGTAACTTAGACCAACAATCATAAAATCTAGGGTCATTAGAATAATCTTTATCTCTTACAGGTAATAGATATTCAATTGTAATCTTAGGAATTCCTCTTATCTCTAAAGCCGTATGCCCATCTTCCGTAAATGTATCAGTATATAAGGCAACAAGTTTATACTTGGAATTAACTTTTTTTAAGGAATGATCCAACGCAATCAATCCCGTAAGGTACTTAGTATTTGTAATGAGAGTAGTCCATACTCTTTTATCTTTCAATTCACTCATAATTCAGTAACGATGAGATTTCAATCTAAATAATTAATTTAGTTCTCCCACTATTCCTCGAGGAAATTTTATGGCCCGGAGCAACGTAGCGGATTTAAAATCCACAATTGGATAAGCAACCATATTCATTAGTCATTAAATATATAAAGGGTTCGTTTTTTTCATACTGTTTCAATGTTTCAGCATTGGTCATAGATGTCATTTATGGGTGAGTCTTTTATGAGGTTATTTTACTAAAAGTGGGAAGAATTGCCTTCAAAAAAAAGGCTTCCGAAACCCGTTCAAAACTCCTTCAAACCCCTTCAAAGACGGGACTTCAAATAAATCTCAAAACAGTCTCATTATGAAGCATATCATCAGTTTCATGAATTGACTTGACTAGCTTACCTAGTTCGGCATCTTCGCCATAAAATTTAACTATTTCTTCTGATAGTTCACTAATCCCATTCAAAAATCTGTATCTATGAACAGTCAATTCATCATCAACGATTTCTTTATAGATATGATTATTAATACTCAATTTTATTAATTTCCTCAAAAATAGATTTGATTGTTGATTTATCGGTTTTGCTATTATTATTTTAATGAGATTCAAAAATAAATCTTGATTTTTGGAGAAGTTAAAATCTATATGATTCAAGTTTAAATATTGTCTTGGTAACGATTCAATCAATAAAATGAATGAATGTTGATCGAACTTCATCTTATCAAAAACTGTCAAATCTCTTGTAATTTTGAAAATAATTTGATACAATGATTTTTCTAGAATTTTTGATAATAACCCATCATCTCTAGCTTTCAACCATTTTGAAACATTTTCTTGGTAAAGTTGATTACTAAGTTTAAAATCTTTCAAAATAATACCCTTGGAACATAGTAATATCTTATAGTAATCATATTGTGAATTGTTATTCATAAAATTTAGTTTATTTAGAATGTAATTCAAATTCCTCAGATTCTTATTCTGCAAAATCAATTTAAAATTTGATAAATCCAAATGATTTGAGTTAATTAAATCATTAAATATCTCAAATAGTTTTACTTCATTTTCACTTCTTTCTATAATTTCCTTAATACTTATCCGATCTAAATTATTGATAGACATTGAATTTTTTTGCGATAAAATTTGTGTTAATCCTAGAATAGATTGGTTAAAATGTTGAGAAACTTTATGATCTTGTGGTTTTAAATCGTTATTTAAAATTTGGGTAAAATAACTAATATAATTGGATTTTTCATCATCCGTTACTGAGTTTAAAAACTTGTTATCTAACAGGTTCAAAGCCTTTGATAAATCCTTTATATCGTCCTTTCGAACTCTATTAAAACGTGAAAAAAGCCTTACTATTGATCTATTCATATTTAAAAGTGTCTTGTTTGTTGAAGCAAATATTACAAGGGAAGATTTTAGGTTTAGAAATCATCCCGGTTTTTACTATTTGAGAAGTACCCGTTCTAATTTCCACGCACTTCCTCTCGGATTATTTCTAAATTGAGGAAAATCGGTCAAGTAAAGCTCCATAAGATTATTCACTGTTATTTACGAGCAATTTTATGTATTGTTACTATTATAGTCTGTTGCCGAAAGTCTATAGAGAGGGTTTATATATATAAATGTTTTCATTCTATAGGTCATCACCGTTTCATAGATCAGCCTGGCGCAGTAGAAACTGACGGCAACCTCCAACAGCGACGGTTTTAAAAGATGAATAAAAAGATATGAAAATCCTTTTTGAAATTTCCTCTACAAACAAAACTCTTTGAAATTAAAGACAATCGAGTAAATAGTTCTCGTAAAAGCTTAGCCAGATCCAGTTTCAGTTTGATTAAATTTGGAGGAAACTTTTGGGGAAAAAAAGAAGTGGATTTTCGTTTTCTTTTATACTTTTTTCTGTCTTTTCGCGAATGGTATTTGTAACATAACATGTTCTATGTTATATATTTATTATATCATTAATCGTCAACTTTGCGTTCATCATGTCTAATCTTCTTCTTGCCAATCTCAATGCCTTCAAAAATAAAGTCAAGTCAGCACCGGTGCTAACGACTACAAGAAGAGTGCCGAGTCCTCCGAAGCCATCACCAAAACCATTATCACCAGTTTCTAAGAGAGGTGCAGATGAATTTGATGATGATGATTATAAATATAAAAAACCAGCGTTTGATGCAACTGGATCCCATTTATCGACTAAACTACTACTGGCAGTTGAGTATGTGAAAGAAAGGAATGAACCTATTACCGTTGCACAATTATTATCATATTTGAATTTAAATAATGATGATCAAAGGACTAAATTGATTTCATTGATCAAGAATTTAGATAAGATTCAATATAGTTCAAGAGATGACACATTAGAATACGTTTCTATCTTTAACATCAAAACCAAGGATGAATTATTAATTTTTTTAAGATCTCAACCAACTTTTAAAGGAATTCCAGTTAAGGAATTAAAAGATGGTTGGAATGATTGTATTGAATGTATAAAAGAATTAGAAAAAGAAGGTAAGATTTTGGTTTTAAGAACTAAAAAGGATAACCATCCAAGGTTAGTTTGGGCAAATGTTGGTGGAGAACTAGGTACAATTGACGAGGAGTTTGTTACGTTATGGTTAAGTATTAAATTACCTGAAAGATCAGAGTTACCTGGTCTATTAAAAAACCGTGGTTTGAAACCTGCTAGTGTTGATCCTGCGACAATAAAGAAGGAAACTCCGCAAGAAATCAAAAAGAGAAAACAAAGAAAGGGTAAAATTACAAATACTCATATGACCGGTATATTAAAAGATTATAGTGGTAAAATTTGAAATTTTAAAAAAACAAATAAACGTCTTTTTTCTATTTTCATTTACTTTTACTTATATCCTTCTTTTCTTTATGATCTTTTTTATGTTTTTTCTCTTTCTTTACTTTGACATCTAATTCAGTATCACTTGTAACATCTTCATCTGTTCTATCATATCCTGTTGCGAAATGTTGTGGTTTTAAACCTTTAACAACTTTAACATTTTTTCTCTTTTTAATCACTTTATCATAATTTATATTTGGAATTGAAACACTTTCTCCAATGTTATAAAATCTATTTATTTTTAGGTTTGATACCTTATATCTATCATCTCTTGATAAAAATAGTTTATATTTTGAATCAATATCTTTTTCAAAATTAACACTAGTTAAATCTTCTTGAACTGTGAAGTATTTCGAATCAACTTTGAATCTCGAACTTGGTTCCACTGGATTTAATGAAACTGGTATCGTAGATAATTTATTGAAATTGAAATCTTTTGGCGCTTTAACAAGCCATATTTCTTTACCGTTTAAATTTATTACTGTTCTGACATCTTTGATTTTATGATAACCTTTTGGTGGTTGGAAACTAGGGCTTGTTAGAACTTCAAAATCTCAATATGAAACACCAAGATACCAACACTTCATCTTCTGACTCTGTCTCTGAAACATATTCCTTTGATAGAGCCATCTTTCTTGTAAAATTACTATTAGCACCTGCTTGTAAATTTTTTTTTTTGGGAAAAGTTTAGTAGTAGATTACCTAATTAGGAAATAAGAGATGAGCTTACAATTATTTTAAAAACAATGTTAATTTGAATCTATTAAGACCAATTATAATTTTCATTATTTCACTTTTGGTGATGGTTTTCTTTGTTTGTATTCTTTACCTTCAATAACATCTTGAACTGCATAATTTTTAACTGTGTTTCTAATGAACCAATCAGCAAATTTACGAACATTTTTCGTTTCCTTAACATGAATTAATGTTTTACCATCTTCATCTTGTAAAGATATATCAAGATCATAGACATTAACTTGCTCACCATCCAATAATTCGCCTTCTATCCATTTCAATTGTCTATTGTTCAGTTTATATGTTAATAAGATTGAAATTAATTCTTCTTCGTTTATATCTAAAAGATTTGCCAATTTATTTATATCTAATTTCGAATATAATGATAAATATGATTTTAATGTTGGAATGAAAACAATATTTTTAACTCGTAATAAGAAAATTTTCAAATGTAAATTTAATGGATCTGAAACTTGTTCAGGTAATGGAATTGAAATTGATATAAATTTTGGGGCACCAAATTTAAACAGTTCTTCATAAATTACTAATGATTCTTCACCACCTCTTTGAATCTTCAAAAATTTATCACCAAATTTTTCTTTTATTCCTGTATGTAAAGTATCATCTAATCTAGTTGGTGCTAATCCAACTAAAATTGTTAAAAATGCATACATTTGTTCCGACTTTTTGGTAACAACATCATATTGGCCTGATTTATTGATGTTTTTAGTTCTTGAAATGTATAATAAAATATGAGAGAATGTCTTAATTGCGTCTGAATATCTATGTAACATTAAATAACAGAAACCAACATAATAATATGTTGTGAAATGACATCCTGGAACTCTTGTGAAAAAAGCTTTTTTATCTAAATTAATATGTTCCATAGTTTTCAAAGCTAAGGTAAAATCGCCCAATAATGTATGAATTCTTAATAATCCAATAACTGAGAAATAACCAAGGTTTCTGTATAATGGGAGTGAACCATATTCTCCTGCAATTTCAGTATTGATATTATTACTATTATTACTGTTCAATTTTTGATCTTTTAGTTGTTCAATGATGTTTGAACGACCTATAAGAGAGTACAACGCATTTAAAACAGAATAAGCACTCCATACTTCATGATGTTCTTGAACATAGTTTAATTCAACTGAATCTGATGATTTTTTATTTGAAATTAATTTTGATCTATAAACGGAAAACTGATTGAATTGATAAATAAATTCATCAATAATCTCCCACAGCCATTTGTTTGGCAATTCAAACGTAACTGGTCCATCTTCATTGTTTAATAATAGATTGAATAGATTACAATAATTATTATATGATCCTGTTCTATGTTCTAAAGTTGGATTTAATCTAGCATAAATATGTCTATAATAAACTTCAGAGTATAACACCAAGAATATTTGATCATTGTTAACAATTGAAGCAACTTCATTAATTGGATCTGGCCATGCTGAATTCTTATAATAACTTTCTGTTAATTTATTAAATGTATTTTCATAACATCCATGTAATTCATAAACATTGTTCTCCAAGTAAGCTTTATAAAAGTTCTTTATAAATTGAACAACTGGCTCTGGAATAGAATTCTCTTCAGACATCTTGTCCAATGCTCTTCTTTAGATTATATAAATGAAAAGAATTGTTGTTCACTTTTTTTATCACAAAAATTTTCTTTATTTGAAAAAAAAAAAAGGGAAATACCTAATACGGAAACTCCCTAATAGGGATAATTTAGAATGTTTTTTTTCTTCTTGAAATTCATTATAGAGAGAGAGACCTTTTTGAAAGTGAGAGAGTTCAAGATGTTTCATTTAGCTAAGGGGTTGTATGCCAATTGGAATAAGAAGGAAGGTATGTAGTATTGGGGGAACTTATGAGACACTCTAAACTAATTGTTGTAGAATATGCTGTTTTAATATTAGGTCTCGATAATGCTGGTAAAACTGTGAGTTGGATTGTTTATAATATTTAATCTTATATACTAAATGCAGTAGACATTTCTTGAGAAAGTGAAGTCCACTTTCAATCCGGATGCTAAGATTATCCCACCTGAAAGAATTACAACAACAGTGGGTCAAAATGGTATGTGGATTGATAATATTTTTTTTGATGTTACTCTAACAAATTAACAGTTGGTAATATAACGATTCAAAAAACACATCTAAAATTTTGGGATGTTGGTGGACAAGAAAGTTTAAGAAGTTTATGGGAGGAGTATTTCACAAGTTGTCATGCAATTATATTTGTTGTAGATTCAACTGATAAGGAAAGAATTGAAGAATGTAAAAATTCATTGGTTAATATTGTTAATGATGATTTAGTAGAAGGTATACCCATTTTAATGCTTGCCAATAAACAGGACCGTGAAGACCATTTAGAAGTTGAAGATATCAAGGAAATCTTTAATGTTATTGCAGAACATTTAAGTGCAAGAGATAGTCGAGTTTTGCCAATTAGTGCAATAGAAGGCGATGGGGTAAAAGAATCTGTTGAATGGTTACTAACAAGGTTGATTAGAAATAAACAAAATAGACCTCCCAGATTCAAATAGCTACAATGATTCTCCAACAAAGGGAAAAGATAATATTTTAGCCATATTGAACACACACACTCCCATAAACAACACCATTTACGCCCTAATATATTGATAATAATAAAATGAATGAAAAAAATAGAAAAATAATGGAAGTAGAAAACGACAGTGGAAGAGAAAAAGCATAGTAGAGATGAAATGAACACATATTGGAATATTCAATAATTCATACCAATATTTCTTACCAAAATATCATGTTCAATTTCTTCATTGTTTCGAGGTTCAGTATCACCTTTGAAATACTCTTTGAATTCATTAATATCATCAAATTTTGTTGCCCAATTAAGATCCTTAATCATACCAGAATTTGATAAATCAATTGAAACTAATGAACTCATAGACTTTGAATTTTCCATAAAATGTTTTAAAATTTTATAATTCAACCATGAAACTGATGATAAGTTCAAGTATTTTAGATTTTCTAACTTTTCTAATTCTGTAAGAATATCACGCTCATAAAGTTTAATGAATTGGCTGTAAAAAGTTCTCGAATTGAATGTAACATTTGAATCAGATAAATATAAAGGAAGAGGACAGGCATCATCAGATTTGTTACTTGGTAAAACATCTTCAACTAACGACGAAACTTTAGTTTGAGCTTTCTGATAGACAGCTTTAAAATCACTTGAAATTGAAATTGATGATAAATTCAACGATGCTAAGTTAGGACAAAAAGAAATGAAGTAAAGAACATAACCAATTGGAATGTCTTTAGAGTCTGAATACTTGAGTAGAAACTTGTTTGTATAAGGATGAATTTCTGAAAATGGTTGATTTTTTGGATCTTTAACACTAAATTTAACATCTTTCTTCGATTTGACATCTTCAATCTTTTCTTCTCTAATAACTTTATTGAGCTTTGTCCCTTTCATTTTAGTATTCTCTCCTTTCTTGAATTTAAAGAATTTAGAAAATTTCTTAAAAGTTGCATTGATATCTTCAATCCCAGAAGAATCACTATTAGACCGAAGTCTTTTCAAAAGCTTTGTTTTGATCGATGAAACAGTTGATGATGAATCAACACTAATAGTCGATTTGGATTTGGATAACGTATAAGAATTTAGTAATGATGAACCATATAATGGATCACCTCTAAACTTCCAATCTCTCCATGAAGCAAGAGCATATTCCAGTTCAGGTTCTTCTGTTTGAATAGAACTTGAATCATCACGAACTTCTTCTTCCTCTTCTTCCTCAGTAAGTAAACCTGGCTTCAATTTTGAAAGGTCCAAAATTTTCACCATTTCACCATTTTCAGGATTTTCTCTTAAAGAAGAAAGTAATTGAGCCACTCTATAAGTTGAAGTTAGAATGGGACACTCATAAATGGCCTGTTTGGCACCTTTATAAAATTGCTTGTTAACATATAAACAATGTACTGAACTTTTATAATCACCAACATAAGAAATAATCAAGGCAATAATCTCAACAGGTAAGCTATGAATAGTTGTATAATGTTGAGATTTTGTTGAAAATATGCTAAAAGTATCAGGATCCAGCTTATTAAAGAATTTTTTAACTTTCTTATCTTGCATCAGCAGGGACCTATAGTTAAATTTCAGCCTTTTTTGAATAGCAGACGAATCATCTGTTAATCCAGTAACTCTGCTTTCAATTTCGAACGTGCTTCTTCTTGAAGACACCCTTGAACCACCATGGTTCAGTCCTGTTATTCTACTTTCATTTTCAAAAGTACTAGTGGACACTCTAGATCCGGTCGTATGATTTGAGATCGATTTTGAATCACTAGCATCAGTACCAAATATAGATCTTGAAATATTAGGCAACACAGACTGTCCATACAAGTTGTAATGGGAGTTAACAATGGAAATGTCCTTATAGGATTGTGCAAATGGATTTGATATTCGCTGATTGTATTCCTGAGCCATATGTTATTGTAAGATTGTGGGGTTGTGAGAAAAATTTGCTCTCTCTTTTGAATTAGAACCTTCTAATAGATTCAAATGATCTTTACCTCAATGATAGAATAAGATTCGAAGAGGCCTCTAAATACTCAACGAAATCTTATGAAATCAGCAAGTTACCTTCGACTAGTAGAAGCAACTATATAAAATTTCACCCTCTATGAGAAAAAAAAAAATATCTTTAAATATGGCAAGACTTCCCTCAAATACCACCAACCACGCTTAAAGATATAGGTACGTGATCTAAATAGTTTTCTAGATCGAGAAAAACAAAAAATAAAAAATGCCAATAACTTTTGGAAACCTGAATTGTGTGTGTGCTAATGATGAAATCAAATGAGGCAGCTCGTTAGGCCATATTTAAATGGTTATGTTCCACTGGTTAAAATGTCATAAAAATTATTTTTTTGGTGTCTTCCAATTTGCCCCCAATTAGGAAAAAACTAAATTTCTCATTATGCCAGATGTGGAATCTAGCCGTTTTTAGTCTCTTTATCGCACTGCCACCTGTATTTGCCACATGTATTTGCCTAATTTGAGAAGTCTGTGGCTGCGAAAAAAAAAAAAAAAAAAAAAAAAAAAAAAAAATAATCATGTTAATCAGCGGGTAACCTGTACATCTGCGTCGTTTTTACCAGTAGGGAATAATTCCTAAGTAAGACGTTTTTGGACCTTTTTTTTGGTTTTTTTAGAAGATGCCCTCTTTCCTCGTTTGTTTCATCGAAGCTTAGGTAATTTCAATTAAACTTATATCTTACAATAAATCAAAATCTACTTGGTTTTCTTGACCTTTGGCACTCCCTTAATATTAAACTATTCATTCAATTTACTGTGCTTTCATTCCCTAGCATCATCCCCTGCCCTCTTGAGATTCTCTAATTTAAAAAAAAAAAAAAAAAAAAAGATACTCTCTTGCATTGATGTCAAAGGAGCCTATAACACCTTCCAGGAACACATCAAGATCAACGAAAACAACACCTGGATCCGATTTAGGAAGTTCCAAAAGATCGAGATGGTCAAAGTTTCAGGATAAGTTACACCCAAAATATTCAAACTCGACATCAAAATATCTGAAAA
Organism: Wickerhamomyces silvicola; assembly: GCA_030570795.1. Taxonomy (NCBI): domain Eukaryota; kingdom Fungi; phylum Ascomycota; class Saccharomycetes; order Phaffomycetales; family Wickerhamomycetaceae; genus Wickerhamomyces; species Wickerhamomyces silvicola. Next base: position 725,369 of record JAJLWN010000001.1, on the reverse strand, counting down.
ACGATGAAACTGATATCCAATATAACAATATCTTGCAAAATCTTTCACTAAACAATTCTCCTCCAAAAGAGAAAAATAAACCACCTTCATTGGCCTCTGCAATATCATCAAGCCCCTTGGAGAGAAAATGGCAATCAACTCCACCAAAAGTTGAGCCATATTTATATTCCAAAAATTCAAACTCAAGAACTAGGAAAACGTTGTTGGGTTTGAAATGTTGCTTTTGCGAAGAATTGTTATCATCGAAATTGGGATCTGAAAAAATTATTGAACTAAGTTGTGGTGATACATGTCATGAAGAATGTTTATGGACGTTGCTTAATTCTGATGACTCCAGTAAAAGTTCTGATCCTTACAGCATATTTCCACTTTGTGAACTTTGCAGGAAACCTGCAGTTCCTCTTGAGGAATCCTTAACAGACTCGATGGTTTCAAGATACTTGATTGCATCTCCACCGAGACCAATAGTATCTCATTCAACTTCGTCGGATTCCTTAATAATATCATCAAATTATGAAACACCCAAAATTCAACAGTCTAATAACAGAATAAAAAATTACCGGAAGCATAAATTTCAATCACTTTCACTCTCAAGTAAAAATTCAAAAGATTTAAGCATATCTATACCCGATGGTATAGTCGGTCCTTATCGTACAAGTGCCCGCCTATATCGTCATCCACATTCCAAATCAAGAGGTTCTTCAATATCTGCAACATCTTCTATAGTTTCTTCAGTGCCCAAGTCTCCAACACCAACTACAAATACCTTTGACTCAACAGTTAGTGGCGCATCAAGTGATATACCATTGGCATTGTTACGTACAAACCATATAACACATTTAGTTGAGAATTTGCAACGTTATTGTAATAAAGAATTCCGGGAATCAGATGTTGATGCTTTTGGTTATCTGAGACTAGCTGATGAGTTACTAGTCTCTGAAACAGGTGAAAAATTCAGGAGATTAATCGGTTATTTGTTTCAATATAACCTGATTTTGGTTGAAAAAGATTATACAAAGATGCGAGTTTTCAGACTTCCAGAGAGCTCAAGAGTTAAAACTCCAAATTCTTCAACATTAAAACTATCTTTGAGTGATTCAAAATCACTCTACTTATCACAAGATTCAAACAAAATCTTACAAAAATGGATTGCTGGTTTATGTGATCATGATTTTGTGTTTGATTCAAACAACTTGTCCTCAACAATCAAGCTAAGTAAATACACAGAAGAAATTGTTGAAGTTGAAACCTTAGAAGGTAATGACGACACAAATGATCAAATGACTATTCCTGTTTTACTTTCTCCAATAAAATTCAGCGATAAAAGTCCAAAAAAATCCAAATATTCTTATTTTAACCGGACAGATAAATTAATTTTAGTCATTGATGATGATCGTACTCTGAGCAATCAAACTATTGTGACTTTACAAAATATTTCGAGAGTTTTAAATTCTAAGTTTGAAGAATTTCACATCATTTGTTCCTCAGAATCTCTTGGTTCGGTCTATGCGTATGGTTCTTTAAGTGAAGTTGTAAGTACTATTGGTTATCCTTTAAAGGATACTAGAAAATCTGTTTCTGAAATTTTGAATCAAATAACAGGAAACGAATCTGAATTATATGGCTTGTTAGTGATCACCAACAACGCTAATATCACTAATTTGAACTCTTTAGAGGTTTTTAATAGATTGGTCATACACATTCAGAATTATAGTGCTTCGCAGCATGAACAAAAAAATGCGAGTATATTACATGTCAGCTCTTATGACAAAGTTATGGAAGTTATAATCTCAAAATACAATCTATCATTTGGTGATGTTATCTCTGAAGCAGAATCTGATTCTGATATTGATTCTGACTTTGATTCCAACTTTGATTCTGACGAACAAATTGAAAACTATGTTGAATCAGTTGATAAAGATAATGACATTGTAAATTTGAATTACTGCGAAAAAAATATCCCTAGCTCGCAAGCACAATCATCAAATGATGAAGCCAATCAAAAGAAAGTGAAGTATAAGCAATTCCAAAATAATGACTCTAGATGGAGTGTCTTATTTAAGGATATCGATGATGCTTTATTGGAAACTACTTCACATGTCACAACATATCATGAAAACTAATGCTATTTCTATTTAAAGTAGTTTTCTCTAAGGAAAGAATGACCACAAAAATGCTAATATATAATAAATAAATAATGACAATTTTTTTAATTGGTAATATTACAGTTTCCGAATCTTTCAAGGTTGCTAAATAAATTACTAACCCAAAGGTCTCTCTCCTGGCGAGATCTGCACATGAAGACCATACTTCTTCCTGTAACTCCTAGTTTAGCAATCATCTTGACTAGTCCTGGATTTTTTGGACCTTGATCTCTTGAAAGTCTAGTAAATTTTGAGTCCGTTTGATCTTTATTTCCACGACCTGCTATAGCTCTTTTTCTACCAAACCAGAGTGTAAAACATCTAGAAGGTTCATCTTCCGATGATAACCATCCATCTTGATAGACTCTTGGTAACGAATGGTTTCCTGGGTTAACATTATCAAACTGTTTGTCTCTTTTCAAAAGATCTAAACCAGTAGTTGCTCCAGAGTAAACATAACACTCTGAAATAGGTATGGTTAAATAATGAGTAAAAAAGCATGAATCCTGGGCATAACCTGTTACACCTCTCTCAAAAACTTTGTATAAGATTATATAACCCGGTAATAGTGCAATAAAATATTTGTGGAAAACTGAATGTTTCTTTGGCTTTTGATATATAAACCCACTTCGGATAATTGGACGATACAATGCATTGGATGTTATATTATATATTGTCGAATCAGCGATACCTCTAGAGTTCTGCCATTTAGGTGTTGCTTCACCAATATTCGCTTCTGTATAATCATCTATACTAAGACGCTTTATATTTTCTAGCTTAACATCAAGGATTCTTGTTCGATCTTCAGAGATTCTTAATTTCCAATATGCTGTAAGCTCGTTTAATCTTTGGACCCACTGGTCTCTCACCTCTTTTGATGGGGCCTTCAAAAGAATTGAAGGCTGGCCAACTAATCTGATTTGGAAAAAGGTATCTCTTCCTTCTCTTTCTTCAGTACTTTTACCTTTAAGAGTGTTTGTCCAAACAAACGAATCTGCTAAATCAACTGACAGTGGAATATCATTTGATTCAATATTGCAAACAACCTCAATTTGGCAAAGATCTATAACTCCATCAGATCTTAGAACTGATGAAACTCTCCTTTCAAATTCATAAAGAGCAAAAGAGTCGCGTTGTTTGAAATCTTCTAGTGAAATTCCTGGACGAAGCCAATCAATATGACGATCATCATCGAGCGCATATGGGTTATGGCTATAAACTGATGGAATTGATTTGCGTATTCTTTCATAATTCCCGAGTTCAGAAAAATAAGCTGAATTTGTAAATGATTCACCAAATGGTAAGGGTGGAATAGCCTTGAAAGAATTGCAAAAGAATAAAAGGTTATCACTAGTGAAGAAGTAAGCGAACTTGAAAACTTGTTTTCGAAAAACACCTGATCTTTGCTTTCCTTCTTTTGTGGTTAGTCTAGATAAAAATCCTTCTATTGGCGAAGGCTCTTCTATCACGTTTCCAACTCCGTTCTCTTGAACAGATCTTGGATAATGGCTTATATCTCTTAACTCTAAATCGTGCGTAAGACTCATTGACTGTTGCCAAACCAAAAGATCCAAAGTCTCACCAAATAACCACTCTAATCTATCGTAATGTCTCCAACAAAAGCCTAGAACTTTCTCACTACTCTCATAGTTTTTAACTAGTTCTTCGTATCCAGCGTCAATCAGCTTCACCTTAATTTTTTCAGTCAAATCATTTATAACTACTGCATTTTCTCTGTGGTATCCTATCGGCTTGTAATAAAGGGATACCCTGTCCTGATTTCCCTGATTAATAGTTTTATGAAGCTGAGAAGCAACATTAAGATTCACAGAAATATGAAAAGCTGGGACCTCAACTTTCAAAATTCTCGAAAACGATGACCCTAATGTCTCGTTAAGGAAAGTAAACCAACGAATAGATGATGTCTGTGTTTGACATCTCAAAATGTGAACCTTTTCTCTTCTAACGATTGCAATAGTTTTATCCAGTGAACTATAAAGATTTATTAAGCAGCTCTTATTCAAAGTGAAATCTAAATCATCATTCGAATGCTTCGATGTAATTTCATCAGGAATTTCTCTTTTCGTGTAAAATTGAATCTTTAGTGGTTCTTCTAATATACCAGTAGATCTAGCGACAACAATATACTCTTTCCATCTTTCTAATACTCTCGTATCGCAAGGTTCGATCTCAGTAAAGCTTGTATAATGAGCTGCTGGGTTTGAAGTCTGCTTTACCAGCACTAGCATTCTCTCCATTTTGATAATTTCACCAGCTGAAAAATTTTTTGAAATTTTGAAGAAGGCTTTCTTCTGATGAATTCTTTTGACATCATGTTTCATCCTCAGTTTTGTCTTAGTAGCAACTGTCCTCAACTTCTCCAATGCAATTTCATTTCTAGAATCTAGCGGCATGATTTCTGGATTATCTTCTGGATTTGGTCTAAGAGCCATGACATGTGAGGTGCTCCTTTTAGGATGATTTTCTGAAAATCGAACTTTAGCAATCGAAGATAATTCATCAGTAGAGTCATTATGAGAAGAGTCAGTAATGTGTGAATGGATAGTACACCTCTCCGATTTTGGTCCTTCATATAGAGGTTCGTTCCCTTCTTCGATATCTGTGATAAAATGAGATGCTGACATTTCTATAGATGCTTTAGGTTTATATTTGTCACTGTTGGTAGGATACTTTGAAGTTATTCGCTCCTTTGAACTCGGCTCGTCAACAATTTCATGAGTAAGCCTTTCATCATCATAATTCATTCTATTGGTTTTTGAACCAAGATTGAGATTTCTCTTGCTTCCATTTTCTTTCAATTTAGATAGGTGACTAAATTTTGACTCGCGAGTCCGATATCTGTGTATGTAATCATAATCATCATCTCCACTTTCGGCACTAGTTTTTGAATCTATATCATCATCGCTACCAGAATCACCTTCTCTAGTGAACATTCTCATAACTTTATTAGCTTTTGAATCTCTGTCGATATCTGGCAATCCGTATTTAGACGAAGTTGTTAGGACATCAGATAACCCATGCCGTATCTCTGAATATTTATTCTTTGTCCATGATTTCAAAAGGTTATTGTTCTGCTCCTTGTACCAGATCTTCGGTATAGATCCTAATAGCACAATATTAGAAGATTGTGAAAATTCTTCAACCTCTCCATACAAAAACCTAAACGCAGTAAACGATGATGCTGGCACATGTATGATGTTGGGACTGCATTCTCCCAGATTTTCACCACCACCTTCCATAACTAAAACTCACAATAAACTTTCACCTATATTAAACCTTTAGCCGTCCTAAAGCACTAGCATCTAATTTGATAGCAAATATCATGGCAAACAAAAACTTTTTGTGTCTTAATCTATTTTTTTTTTCTTTTGTGGCGGGCTTCGTAACGCATACAGACAAAAGTGACAGGGCCAAGTTAATAGGGTCCAGTTTTAGTTAATTCGTTTATTTTTTGTTTGAGAGCTGGTTGGGATGAAAGGGTTATGAGTAATTAAATTACATAAGTTCAGCTAAACCAGGCATATAGTGCCTTTTTTTGTTAACTCAAAAGTGTAGACTTCTTTTTGAGCTCATCTAGCTCAATGGTGAACAGATGTGTATCTTTTCCTGAATGGCTCCATTTAAACAAGATAGAAACTATCTGCTGAAATATCGATATACTCCTTGTATTTGGTACTTTAGATAGCGTAATACTGTTGTAATCTTCCTTGGGGGGGTCATACGGTAAATTAGAGGTACTTATTAAACTTCTTGAAACAACTGAGTTATTAAAAAGTATTACACTGGGTATTTTGACAATGAATATAGCTTCTTCACCAAATTGACTGAACCCATGTATATTGGACAAATTCATTAAATCTTTCACCGTGAGTTTGAACTGATTACTAACGTCTCTCAATATTGTTCGGCGAATCACTGATCCTGGCTTATGACGGAACCTCTTATCATATGAAGCTTTATCATTTGAACAGTATTCAAACTCTGCAAAGAACAGTTCACGATCCTCAACATACTCGTTATTTATTGATTTATCAGGATGAGGCGGAGCATATACCACCAAGTCATCAATACCACAATTTTTTAGTGGAATCAAAATTAGTTGTTTCGTTCTTACATCACTCGAAGCATACAATTTATTTAGTCTTTTGATATCCGTATTTGGACAACAGTATTTCAAAGAAATCCCTTGGAGTGTACTATCAGATGTAACATAATGAACAAAGTACAGCTCTTCACTAATTTCGTGCTGTTTCAAAGATCTTAAAGGATTGGAGCAAAGAACATTCTCTCCAATGTCATTCTGCTTATCTTCAGTGAAATATCTGAATATTTCACAGTTGAGATTATGAACATCAAAAAGATCAATTTCATTGTTCTGAGATTGTGTCACTTTGGTGTCAAAAGAGCTATCCAAATAGTGATTAGAAAACGATGCGACTGCCATGCCACTAAAGGTTGATGAAGGAGCTTTAGGTATATATAAAAACAAGTATTATAGAACTCTTCTGACAAGCTAATAATCTGTAGCTTTTTTTTCTTTCTTGTTCAATGTTGATTTTTCTTCTTACTTATGATCTGTCATTGTGGCTGATACAAAGAGGAAAATGTTTAAGAGAATCTACTGAAAAGACTTAAATACAACTCTAACAATACAATCATACGTTTTTTAAAAGACAATTCTACCACACAGTTCTCTTTGTAAAGTATAGATAGTTTTCTTTTCAGTTTGTATCGGAAGGAACTAAAAATTTTATTGTTCCACATTTTGCTTCATTCCAATGGAATGTTCTCTATATTGTTTTCTTTCAGATAATATCTTCTTCATCATCAGCTAAAATGTGTCCTTCAGTTCTAAAATTCTCTGGTGTTTCAATGCTTGGAATAAATTCTAAAACAATGTAAGCAATACCAATCAAACTAACCAGGACTCCTATAAGGACTCTAAAAACATTACCATGTGCAATCACGGTACCAATTAATGAGTAAACTATTTTCAAGATGTTAACAAACTTCAAAGAAAGTACAAAATATCAACTTACAGATACCACGTCCCAAGAAAGAGAATAAAAATGAAGCATATTGATGAGTTAAAGGTGGGACTCTAAATTCTTCGAGTAGTTAGTATAGAAACCAGTTAACACAAATAAAACATACCCAAAAATATAATACCAGAACCAAATAATATTAAATATAATCCTAGAAATAACTATTCAATATATTAGTACTCAAACAAATTGACAACTGACTTCAACTTACTTGTTGACTACAAAATGTTAGCAGAAATCTCTATAAAGAAATCCTCCAAAAACTCACACTCCTGAAACCAATTGAGTTATTCCTGAGAATACCTTTAAAACTTTATCAGTATAACTTTTTTTTAAAACGTATGTTGCCAAATACTAACTGAAAGTGCTCCAACTGTTACGTTGACAATCTTGAAAACTCCATTTAAATCGGCCATTGTTTTTTAGAACTGAATTATATATACCTCTGAAGCTTTAGCTATTTCTCCTTTGAAGTTAGGTTATAAGCTGGTACTAGTGTCCAAAAGCTATCTCCTCGGATTTACTGTTGCCCCAAACTAAAGGTGAAAAAGATCTTCTATCGAGTAGATTTGTTTGCCATCTACAAGTTCAATAAGAATTTAGTAAGATTTAATAGTTTAAAACAATTCTTTCCCAATATAAAAAAATATAATAAGTTTTTTGCCTTTTTTTTTTCTTTTAACCTAATCTGAACTTATTTCCTCTTTGAATATTTTCTATTATAAATAAAAAATATCTGCAACTTCAAACAAAATATAACAAACAAAACTCAACCAAAACAAGTTTATTCTTCGTCTTGTTTTGATTCAGCAGCTTTTTCTTCTGGAGCTTGAGATGAACCTTCTTCTTGACCGGTTTCTGACATATCTGAAGTCCATAAGGTTAAGTTATCACGTAACAATTGCATGATCAAAGTAGAATCTTTATATGATTCTTCTGATAAGGTATCTAATTCGGCAATAGCATCGTCAAATGCTTGTTTAGCCAAGTGACAAGCACGATCTGGTGAATTTAAAATTTCATAGTAGAAAACAGAGAAATTTAAAGCCAAACCTAAACGAATTGGATGTGTTGGTGGTAATTCTGTCACAGCAACATCTGAAGCTGATTTATAGGCCTCTAATGATAAATCAGCAGCTTCTTTACGTCTATCGTTGGTGGCAAATTCAGCTAAATAACGGTGGTAATCACCCTTCATTTTGTAGTAAAAGACTTTTGATTCACCGCTAACAGCAGATGGGATTAAATGTTGAGTTAGAACAGACAAAATATCATCACAGATCTTACTTAATTCTGCTTCAATTTTAGAACGATATTCACGGATTAAATTAACTTGATTTTCATTACCTTTGGCTTCTTCTTTCTGTTCAATTGATGAGACAATTCTCCATGAGGCACGACGGGCACCAATGACATTTTTGTAAGCAACCGATAATAGATTACGTTCTTCAACTGAAAGTTCTTGACCTGACGAAGCAACAGCTTTCATATTTTCAACCATTTCTTCATAACGTTCAGCTTGTTCAGCAAGCTTGGCAAGGTAAACTGAATCTTCACGAGAGAGAGACATCTTTATTTTTTATATAAGGTGGCTAATACTCTTAGTTAGTAAATTACAACTGTTAAAAAACTTAAATTTCACCCTTAAAAACCCTCTCAATAGTAAAAGGTTTTTTTATCTTGAATCTCTCTATAAGTTTTGACAATTTCTTGACACATACAGAATTGATAATGAAACTTGATTTGTTCAATTCTCTTCTCCCTTTCCCTTAAATTCTAAAACAATGATCGCCGACAAAAATATAACAACATCCAAACACCTCCTTCATGCAAAAAAAAATTGTCTAATGAGGAAAGGTAAAATCAAAAATAGAACAATTAGATTAACTATTTTTAAGTGAAAGGATTATTTGTAAGGAGTTTTGCATTAGATGTCTGTTGATTGATCATGTTTGATGTTATCATAATTTTCTGAGAAAAAATGTTCCATTGTTCTCAAGCTTCTTTTTTTTTTTTTTTTTGGCATCAGCTATCATTGCGCGCTAGATAATAAAAAGAAAATCATTAGAGACTGACTTGATTCCCAATATTTTTATTCAATTCTTCATGACAAATGATAATGGACATAACTTAAGCGGCCATGTTTTATTCATAAAGTACGTAACATACGCGCTATATAATACGTATCATTGTCCATGATCATTGATAGTGAATTCAAAACAAAAGGAAAGGACAGACCAGGGAAATGTGAGGTATCTATTTTTTTCCATTGAATAAACTTTGGTTTTTAAAGGCTTAATGTTAAATCTTGTTTGTTGTACTCACTTTTTGTTGTGGAAAATGACTTGTTACTTTAAAGGCTATAAAGTGTATATAATTGTCTAAAAACAAAAAATCGTTGACTGATCAAAATCCTTCCAATCTTCTTCTGTAAAAAAAATGCGGTTGGCCAGCAATAGGAAAAAACAACATATAAACAACCTTAATATGGATATTTCCCGCTTTTGGACACTTGTGAAAATTCTCGGTCATTTCAAACATAGTGGTTTCTTGCTACGTAAAACATCCCGATAGGGTAAATAGTTGCCACCCAAAAAAAAAAAACACACACACACACACACACATTTATATTTATTCTTGTTACCATGACTACCTCTCCTTTACTAAAAAAGAAGAAAAAAAAAAAGGGCATTTACCAAAAATTTTGACAGATATCTGGGTAACACTTGGAAAACAGTAACTTGGCCCCCCGCTTCCATTCTCTCTATTATACAGTTAATAGAAAAAATAATTAAAAAATCTTTCATTCTATTATACAGTATATTAAATATATGCCTAATCTAGATTCATTTGTTCTGGATTCCCATTAAATACATTTGATAGCTTTAATGGTTGAGTCTCACGAATGTTAACACCAAATCTCTTGTCTTGTCCTAACTGAATCAATTGTAGAATACCTTGAACGACGTCCTTTGTCTCGTCTAATTGATGATTCGAATGGACCCAGCTTGGTTTAGAGGTTTTAGAACCACCTGTTAGTCGCAGGACTTCTGGTCTACCACCAGTAGAGATACCTGATTGAACTAAAACAACAGTAGATTGTTCTCTTGCAACTGGAATTGCAATTGAATTTTTCTTTAATAAAGATTTCAATTTTAAAGATGAAACTCCTAATCTAGGTAATGGCAATTCAAGACCTGGTAATGTTGGATTTTCAGCATCATAACCACGTGCACCGGTTGGATTTGTTGTATTCAAAATAGCATGGAATGGTAAAAATTTAACAGTCTGAACTGATTTAGCAACAACTAAGTGATTATTTAAAATCTCTGAGAGACCTAATCTTGCACTCTTAATATCTTTTTTAATTGATTCCAGATCTTGTTTTAATGTTTCCGGTCCGGCATTATGCAATTTTTTCAAATCAGTTGGAAATTTATCAGATAAATGACTTAATTTAAATGGATAAACTGATCTAGTCTTATCAATTTTGTTTAAAGTTTGTCTAGCTGTTCTTAGCTTTAATATATGTTGATTTGCAAAATCTCTAACGAATATACTTGGTTTAACATTAATAGAATGATCATCATGATTTTTACCAGAGTACCCATCTAAAGTTTGAATAGTGACTAACCCAACTTCGCTAAATTCGCCAATTGGCGCAAGCTTCAAATCAACAATATACACTTCACCTGGTGCAACAACAAAATCATCTGTTGGAATAGCACTTACTTGAGTAACACCAGTTCCTTTAATATTTTCTTTATCTAATTTGATTAATTCTTGCGAAGATGAACTTTGTTCTAATAAAGATGCCTCTTGATCAGCTTCTGTCCATACAACACCTTTATATTCCTTTTCAGCAACAACACCTTCCGATTGACCAGCTAAGAATCTTCTAATACGACGAACTCTTGAACCTGGAACAACAACACATTTGAATGATTCGGCAATTTGATCAACTACCTTTCTAATTAGAGACCCGGTAATTATGGTAGAATCATTGTTAATAATTCTTAAAATTGGTGGTAATTTTTCTGGTGTCAAAGCAACACCTAAAAGACTTATAACAGCCTCATTTGCAATATGAGCTGCGACAATAGCATCAGCCTTTGGTCCCAATAATGGACCTGTTGGGCGTATTTCACCATCTTTTTCCTCGCCTGGTGGGTAAATGACAATTGTATGAGATAAATTTGATGTATAACCATCAATATGACAACCAAGGGAGATCGTTACAATATCACCAGCTTTAAAATATTTGAAATCTTCAACAGTGTCGTCTAATTCTGGAGCAAATCCTGCATTCACATGGTTAACATCAAAAGTAACAGGTTGTGCAATACCTTTTTCATTAACAGAGCTCTTCCCTTTTTTATAAACATCTTCTAAAGAAGAGGCAAGGAAAGAATCACCTAATAAAGCAAGCTCAGAGCTGCTGTATTTTGGACCTTGATTCAAATGGTAAGAATCATTAATTAACTTGGTCAAATAAGTTAGCGTTGTCTGTGCAACTTGACCTCCTAGCCTATATTTATCTAATACTGATTCACTAATAACATTCTTATCCTTCAAAAGGATGTCCTGATCCTGTGGTGCAATAGACAGTTCCATCTTTGATCAAAGTATCTAGACTTTTATAGTTTTATATCTAATTACCTCTTCCTCATCGCATAAAAAAAATTTTATGCTACATATTTTATCGGTAACCACAACAACAAAAATTTATTTCAAAAAAGACAAAAAAATGACGACAACTGCAGGACTCGAACCTGCGCGGGTAAACCCAAAAGATTTCTAATCTTTCGCCTTAACCACTCGGCCAAGTTGCCTTCGTACAAAATTTCCCAAAGAAAGATTTGATATACAGAATGATAATAACTTATCTAACGAGTAATCATTATAGTCTTCTCTTTATCTATATAGCTTAAAGATCCATTTTTGACAATTCTAGTAGCAATAGCTATAGAAACAGAATTAAATGTTTCATAAGATGACGAAAACTGTTATTAACTGTTATAATCTGGTATATTTTGCTTATAGCATGACAACATTAAACTTAAAGCTTCGATAATTCTATCTCAATCAAAAGTCACTCAATTTATCGTTACGAATAAAGTACTCAACTTCACTGTAGATATCTTCGAGCGTTGAAGTGAATCGAAAGTACAAACTTATATGCAAAATTGTCTATAATTATATGAAAATCTATGCTCCTGTGCTACCAAAGTTGGCAGCCCATTCTTCAAATCTTTTTAACGTCTCTTGGCCGACACTTTTCTTTATTGTCAAAACTGCCCTTTCAAAATCTGGTAGCCTGACCCCCCTAATTTCTTGGTTTTCGATATTAATTAATTTTTCTCCTAAATCTCTAATTGGTTCCATAGCTGCTTCTTTTGCAAGTGATGTGATATCACTATTTGAGTATCCCTCTGTCATATCTGCAATTAAAATGAAATCCGAATCGGTCAAGGAGTGATGCGAATATCTGAATAATTTATGGAGCTGAGAAAGTCTTGTCTCAAACTCGGGAAGAGGAATATATAACCTTCTTGAAAATCGTCTTCTTGCGGCTTCATCAATAGCCCATGGAAGATTGGTAGCGGCGAGGACTAAGACTCGCGGAGTATTGATATTGTTGTTAGATGTTGCAGATGATAAAGAGGACCATTGAATCAGAAATTCGGTTTTGACCCTTCTTGAACTTTCATTTTCACCATCAGATCTAGCAGAAAGTAAAGAATCTATCTCATCGAAGAAAATAATTGACGGTGATAATTCCTTTGCAATATGAAATAACGCACGAATTAATTTTTCACTCTCGCCTAGATATTTGGATAGTAAAGACGAAGCACTTATACTAAAAAAAGTTGATTTGGATTCGTTAGCTACTGTTTTAGCAATCATTGTTTTACCAGTACCCGGAGGACCAAATAACAACATACCACTAATTGGTTCTCTCAAGCCTTTAAATAAATCAGGTCTCAAAAATGGATAAACCACAGTTTCTTTGAGTGATTTTTTAGCCATTGTAAGCCCAGCTAAGTCATCCCATGTTAAATTTTCACCAGTAACCATTATTTCATCCAATATCTGTTCACATGCTTGTCTGTCAACACCTTCTAGGTCATCCAAAATCTTAACAATCTTTGGATCTTTATATTTACGTGAAACTTGCTCATTATGTGTCGACGTCTCAGATACTAGTACTGGTCTTTCATGTCTTAGTTCACTATGTCTTTGTTCGCTATGTTTTTGTTCGCTATGCTTTTGTTCGCTATGTTTTATCGTTGGACTTCTTCTAGCCTGTTCTGTAGATGATCTACTCTTATGAGGTACTGGTGTTAAGTTTATCTGAGTATTAATTGTTGGTTGGACATATTCATATTTTCTCTTCGGCAAATGTTGGGTATTAATTGAGTGTTTTATAGTAGATGCTGATACCGACCGCTGGCCTGAAATAGGCGATTTTGACCTAGTAGGTGGAGTAACCTTCCGTGGATTTTGATCCCATGCTAGTGTAGCTGCTTGATTGATTGTTAGATCAACAGATTTAGGGCGTTCCTTTCTAACAGAAGGGGATTTTGATCTTGAATATACTTCTTTTACGTACTTAGGTCTTGGAACATCTAGTGATTTTCTGGCTCTTGATTCATGATTTTGATGTGAATTATTATTTGACTGTAAAGACACTGTTGAGTTATGGTTTGGATGTGCAAATGCTGTTGGAGAGACAGTTGGTACCTTGAATTCAGGTTTTGAAACTATAGGTCTTGATCTGAATGCTGATTGAAATGACGAGTAACTAGAAGCATCTGCTCTATTGGAATGACTTATTCTGTAAGATTTTTTCAGTAGCAACCTCTGCTCGAGAACAGCTTTTCTCGTAATAGTCTTAGTCTTCAGATCTACTACTTTACTCAAAGCCAATTTGTCAACTGCATTAAGTTGATTAGCATTTGAATGCTTTCGAATAAGAGACAATTCAGTATTAATAAAGGCAATTAAGTCGTCATAATTTGAAAGGGCTTCTTGATTATTATTTTTAATCTCTTCCATCACACATTTGTCATTAAACCTAGCAGAAGCCTCTTCATACAATTTGGATATCTGTCTTCCAAAAGTAGTATTCGACATTCTGAACAATTATACTATTCTATCGTTCAATAATGAGATAAACGAGAGACCCTTCGCAAGTCCTATTAACCAGCTTTTTTGTCGACCAAACCACACTAAAAGGCAAAGGTTATACAGCAGGCAATAATACTGGAAATATCAAGAAAATAGACAGAGAAAAACTCTTTATATCTCTTATCTAGTGGTTTCTTAGTGGAAAATCCTTTATGAAATTTATTTAATTTGAAATTAGAAGTGTTTATGTAACTCCTAAAAGGGTATTCCGGTAACCATTTTCCCCTCGTAGAGGAAGATTTCCTTGGTGGTGTCTGGTTGTCAGAAAAATCCGGTGAAACTTTTTGGGAACATCGAGAAGGTGAGAAATCAGAAGCTATTAAACAGTTTTAAAAGTTTTTGTGATGAGCTTCCGTTTAGTCGCTACAAATGTCAATAGAACAGTAGTAAGATTAGGTGTAACAGGTCGCTTGGCTCAAGCATCTAACTCAACAGCTAAAAGATTAATCTCTAATGGACGTTTCTTATTGAAAGATGATAAAAAGGATGAAGCTCCAAAATCAGTTTTAACGGATGATCTTTTAGCCAAAGCTGGTGTTGATATAGATGAACCCCAATCAAAAAGCTCTTTTGGCGAACCTGAAGCAAAACCAGAAGAGTCTGGTTCAGGTAGAGGTAACAAGAAAAGTCGCCCATTAACATCAACTGATATTAAAAGAGAAAGATATGCAAACTTGTTCTATGTAGGGTTTTTTGCTGCTGCGTTAGGTGGTATTGGGTACTTGGCTAGAGACTGGGAAGAAGGTGAAGACCCAAAAATTAAAGAAGATATACCAAACGGTTACTCAATTGATCTTCTATGGAAGAGATTCAATGCTAGATTTAATTCAATCTTTACATATTTCCAAGAACCGCCTTTCCCAGATTTATTGCCGGATTCCCCACCAGAGCCTTATAAAAGACCTTTAACACTAGTTCTAACTCTTGAAGATCTATTAATTCATAGCGAGTGGACTTCAAAAACTGGTTGGAAAACTGCCAAAAGACCAGGTGTTGATTATTTTCTTGGTTATCTATCACAATATTATGAGATCGTTTTGTTCAGTTCAAACTATATGATGTATAGTGAAAAAATTGTCGAAAAGCTTGATCCCTTACGTGCTTATATTAGTTATCAATTATATAAAGAACATTGTTTATATAAAGATGGTGCTCATATTAAAGATTTATCTAAATTAAACAGAGATTTAGCAAAAGTTTTAATTGTTGATGTTGATGAAAACTCAATTAAACTACAACCTGAAAATGCTATTAAATTACCTCCTTGGGATGGTAAAGCTGATGATGAATTAATTAAACTAATTCCATTTTTCGAATATTTGGCAACTCAACAAGTCAAAGATGTCAGACCAATCTTAGCATCATATAAAGATAAGTCCAAACTTCCTGAAGAATTTAATGAAAGAGTTTTAAAATTACGCTTAGAGTTTGAAAAAGATCAAGCTAAAAAACAATCTGCAAGTTTCTTCAATAAGATTTTAGGATTACCAACAGTTAAACAAAAATTTCCATTAGACGCTATTCATGATGAAGGTGTTAGAAATTATCAACATTTCCAAAAATTAATCAAAGAAGAAGAAGAGAAGTTGAAAAAGCAACAAGAATTACCAAAGGAGACTTTCAAATTAAAAGATTTAGTTGAAGGTAATATTCCAAGTCAAGAAGAATTGTTGAAAAGACAATATGAAAAGCAACTAGAACTTGAAAAACAACAAGCCAAATAATCTACTTTTAACTAATCATGTTTCTTAATCTCTGTGAATAATTTATTAAATCTTGAATATAAACTTTTTGATGACTACATTATTTTATTTGAAAAGCATAAACAAAACGTCTGACCATTAAAGTTTCGGAATTGTAAATACTGGTTTTATATTCGCCAAACCTTCATGCTACCTTCTATCTCTAATAAACTTTGTGAAGGAAGTCATTTTTCTCAAAAGACCAAGTGTCATCGGAGATACGCCCTCTTAATGTAGGAACTTCAGAACCTGGAACGTAAACATCTTCGAATAAGATGGACATTTTAGCTTCTGGAGCTGGTGAAGCATCAGCCAATTCAACTTGTTCATCAACATATTTTCTAGCAGATTTATCGTAGGCTTTGATTTCTTCTTCAGAAGCAATACCTAACTCTAATAGACGATGTTTTAAGCCTGCGATTGGATCATTTCTTGATCTCATGTGTTGAATTTCTTCTCTAGTTCTATAAGTAGTACCTGGATCAGACATAGAGTGACCACCATATCTATAAGTTTCGTATTCTAAAACTAATGGACCATTACCTGAGATAGCCCAGTCTTTAGCAAACTTAGAAGCTTGATAAGAAGCTAAGACGTCCATACCGTTAACTTTTAAACCTGGAATATATTGACCTCTTTTGTAATAATCAGTTAAAGCAGAAGATCTGGAAGCAGAAGTACCCATACCATACTTGTTGTTTTCACAGGCAAAGATACATGGTAGATTCCATAATTTAGCCATGTTATAAGATTCAAAAACCTGACCTTGATTAGCAGCACCATCACCGTATAAAGTAAAAGTGGCATTATCTTCGTTTCTGTATTGATGAGCAAAAGCTAAACCAGCACCTAGTGGGACTTGGGCACCAACAATACCATTACCACCGTAAAATCCAGTTGTATACATATGCATAGAACCACCTTTACCAAAAGAAACACCTGAACGACGACCCATTAATTCACCCAAGACAGCTTTCACTGGAGATCCTCTCATATAAGTGAAACCATGACATCTATAGGAAGTAATAACGGTATCTTTTTTTGTGATGGCATTTTCAATACCAACTGCAATGGCTTCTTGACCAACTGATAAGTGACAGAAACCTCTAATTTTTTTGGCTTTATAAAGTGCATCTGCAGCCATTTCCATTCTTCTGATAATAATCATATCTTTATACATTTGTAATAATGAACCCTTGGTAGTCTGGAAAGTCAATTCTGGGACTTCTAATTCATAACCTTCAAATGAGCTTTCAGGTAAATCAATGGTGACTAAATCATCATTGCTAGCTTCGGTAGCCAAAGTTCTAGCTGCGATTAAATTGACGCTTCTAAAAGGAGCTAAAGGACGGACAGCTGACTTAAGCATCTTCACTGTTAACTATACGACTTTGTGCTGTTGATAATGTTGAACAGAAACTTGGATTTTTCCCTTTGGGCATCAGTCCATCAGAAGGTGGGTGCCCCCAAACATTATGATTCTGCTCTTACCATGTTATCCCACTTTTTTTTCTCAGTTTTCGGTTTTCGAATTGTACTAAAAATTTGAAAACAAGAGAGAATTTAAGTTTAAAAGGCAAGGTGAATGCTCAAGAATGTTCTTTATTACAATTACTATCAGTCATATACAATTGGAGTTCATTTTTTTGCTGTGTTTCTACAAAGTTATCGAATCAAAAACTAATAATGGCACCCCCATTCATGTTTTTTTTTGTTTAACCCACGATTTATTACCTAATCATTTTATCACTAAAAATCTAAGCTTTGTCTCTCTATGTTAAGCTTTATTCCTCTGTATGTATACAATTATCTTCTTCTAAATGTGTAATTAGCTTGCTCCAAAGGTCGTCTCCTTGTTTCAAGCACTCATTGTTTCCAATCAAAGCCAACTGGTAACTATCTTGTTAATGCAACATTTAATTTTCTAGCATCTTTAACATATCCAATCTTATACGTATCATTAGATCTAACACAAGAAAAGATAACGAAGTTCTCTTCACGACCTTGAAAGGCATCAATTGAGCTAACCATGATATTAATGATCGTTTAAATGGTTGTTGATTTTCTATTTGTTGAAGAAAAATCCTCCTCCTCCTCCTCCTCCTCATCCTTTTCCTCAACAGCTTCATTTCTAAGAGTCTTGTTGATTGAAAGTGGCAATTAAGTTTATTTGAGAAAAATATGGTGTAATAATACTAATATCACTTCTGCTAATATTTTTAGTAAAAACTAGTATCTTAAATATTTAAGAATTAATTAGCTTCACCAGGATTTGTATGGGTTAGACTTCTATCTCGTCTTCAAACTTTTTCTTCTTTATATATGGAACCATAATCAACAAATGATAGTGATATCCTTTCAATATATCTATCATCACTTGATACACCATCTTCTAGTAAACTATTATAGAAGTTCTTAATGGGGAAAGCAGAAATTTTTGGATGTATTCTATATTGAACATTTAACACATGAGGCTTCTGATATGTCCCGTCTCTTAGAAACTCTCTCAAATAGTGATTGTTCTAAATATGGAATATCTGAAAACGAACTCATTTTGTTTATCATCACCAACTAAAATCAATTCATCAGCCCCAGGCATGCTTAAAGGAATCAATGTACTTGCTTCTGATGATCGTGTACTTTCGTTCATACTAACAGCTGGAATTTTTTAAATATTTTAGTTTAAATCCACCCGCAACAACTGTGGTGGTAAATGTAACTTGAGCTTGAGCAATCAATTTATCGTTAATAAATTTAAAGACAGTTAGAAGTTGTTTATACCGATTTTGACTAACAGGTCTTACAAACTTTAAATCAAAGAAAGTCACTCTATTGTCAATGGTAATTTTTCTAGAACCTTATGATGCAGGCATATATCAGGGAGCTAGTGTTTCTCTTTATATTCTCTTTCCTTTTCACGCGATACTGCAACTACTAAAATTGGCAAAGTACTTAAATTTCTTAATAGATGTAAAATAATATCGTAAGTAGTTGATGTCTTACCTGTGCCTGGCGGACCATGTAATACTGTTACCAAGTTATTTAGAACGTGTTGTATTGCATTCTTTTGTGATTCATTCAATGTTGGTCTAGTAAATTCTATGAAATTATTAAATTTGATTTGTCTTATAGGATCTTGATCTAATAGCACTTTTATAAATTGTGGGTTATCAACTCTTGCCATTACAAAAAGAATTCTACCAATGGTAGCTGAAAAAGTAATAGAGATGATGTTGATGACACAACTGGGAAGCTTGGGAAGCTAGCACTGTCATTCCACTCATATATTTCGGGTAATATTTCAAAATTTCTACCACTTTTGCTAGTGACATTTAAATCTTTCACAAAACAATGATTCACATTAGATATATTCTGTCCAGTGGTTTTCTCTTCCTTCGTTTTCTTTTGATCACTGTTTCCGCTCTTGTTATTTTCCCTGACAATTTTAGCACTTGTATCTGTCGATTTGCTATTATCTTCTTCTCTTTAGTAATATCATCACTTGTCACTTCAGTGGTTTTTCTTTCTTTGCTATCTCTCTTGTCTTTCTTCTCTTTAAGAATCATAATTTGAGCATTGCCAATTTTAAATAAATCATACAATATTTCAGATTATCAGTAACGTCAGTCCAGTCATGTTGAGTTGAAACAGAAGTTAAACGTTGCAAAAGATTCCTTTTTTCTGTAAGTTTGGACTTTTGAGGTTTAGTACCATCAGTATTTTCTTGAGACTGCTAAGTCGCTGGTATACTTAGCTGTTTAAGTTTTTCTGACTTGCTTGATTACTTACGCTCTTTAAAATTAAAAGATGATTTCTTTGTACCATTTGAAAAACTGAGCTTAGTATTTGATTTAGAACTTTTTTTAGTTTAGAGCTTGACTTGAGCGACTTTGATGGAACTTTCCATTTCTCTTTTGATCTACATCATTTATAGGCAACCCTTTTTCATCCTTAGGTCTAGCTTATAAAACTTCAAACTCAGGTAATGCATGGAAAGATCTTAAAGTTACTCTATTTTCACTAAAAGTAAAAATATTTTGTGCTCTTAGTGGTTTAGCAGAACTTTTACCCTTTCGAGCTTGGCTTCTACCACTTTGTCTAGTTCTACTAGATTTCTTTGCAGTTGTCTTCATAGGTTCTTCAATACCATGTAAAACATTTATAAATCATGATCACTCTCTTTAACAAATTGCCTTCGTAAGATTTTTTATTTTTTTCCTTGTCATATGTATAACAAACAACATAACTCGGATCTTTCCTGTCTTTCCTTAAACGAGAGTCAAGCTCACAAAATTGACATGCTAGATCTCTAACTTTAAAATAATTGGCTAAATTCTTAAAAGTTGAACCATTTTGTAAATATTGAGTAGACAGCTTCTCATATTCCTTGTTGAAACATTGCTGACAATCCATAACCATATCTGAACCATCATATCTCACAAAAATCAACCGATTGATATTGCTATCATGACACTTTTCACATTCGAGAATCTCTTCTGACGATACATGAACGATAGTCTTATGTCTTGGTGAAGAAAGATGCTTTAGCATCTCCTGATCCTCCAACACAGTAGAGCATACCTAACACAGTAACTCAGCCATTTAGCCTCGGAAAGTTAAAAGTCCTACCTAGCAAGTATATAACGAAATACATTTCCTTTACAAGTGAAAAATAGCTTTACTAATATATTATGTAATATTATTTTTTATATTTCAATTAACATGATTTTAGAATTATTATGACACATAAGTTGTCTTGATATATTCGTTGAAAAATATAAAATAAATATGAATTGAATACCACTAAGTAATCTACAAATAAGAATATGTTTATTGTAATCATTTTTTATCTAGAAAATACTTCATTGAAATTATCATAAACTGCATGAACCATTACTTCATTCTCAGATCTCTTATAACATCTGAATAGAATTCCACCAAGATTGAATTTTTTCAAGTTTGGTAACTTAGAGACGATTTTAGAGATTTCCGATCTTAAGGAATGAATAATCAATAAAATGATCCTATTAAAATCAATCTCAGATATTATTGAATATGAAATTTGATTTGGTGTAAATTTTTCGTAATTTAACGATGATTGAATCTTATTTAGTTGTTTTAATGGGATCCTAGATTTCAATTCCCTAAGAATATAATTATAAATGATTCTATAACTATCTGGCTTGTCATTCAATTTTTTCGATTCTACTCTTCCATAATTTAAGTCCGATTTAAATCTTCCATTGAAATCTTTGAATGCAGTAACCTTGGAATAATCCTTAAATATTTTTCTCGCATCACAACATTCAACACAATCACATACATCAAGATAATTCAAAAAATTCAAATTATCATCATTGGTTAGATCTTCAATATTGTTGTAAACTAGCCAATTATAAAAAAAATCAGGAATAGCCAAATTTTCTAAGTTATGAAACGAGTCAAGTAAGTTTGAATACATAGTCTTTCTAATCTTTAGAATATCTTGGTTGATTGGTAATTTTAATGAATCATTAGTTTCAAATGCTGAGGTTTTCTCAAAGATTGGAACAAATGGGAAATCATTTAAATTAATAAAGAAGAACTCTAAACTTTCGCCAAATTTTTTTAAAAATGAATAATTAGTCAATATCTGATCCCATTGAATATCAAAATTACACTTTGAACTTGGTGATAAATTTATAATTGATAATTTTTTCAACTTAGATTTCTCGTTAATTAATAAATTCGAATACCAATCTTGAAAGAAGCTGATAATACAGATATTGCATAGAACTCTCTCATAACATTCAAGTTTTAATTCCAAGTTTTCAACATTTGATAGATTGATTATCGTGTTTAATTTCTCAAACGAAATATAATTAGAAGCTGAGTCTTCTTCAATGTTACTATGAGCACTTGATATTGATAATGTTTCAATGCGTGATAACTGTAAAAATTTGAAAGTTTTATTAGTTGGATTAGAATAAAGTGAATATAACTCATTAACAAACGAGTTAAAGGTTTTTGATGAATTTAGATGTAAAGTTCTCAAGTTTGATAGAATTTGCCAGCCAGAATAATTTAACGAGAAGTTATCCTTGAAGTTAAATTCATGTTCAATAAAAATAGATAGTATTTCAGTTGTTGATGGAAGTTTTGAAATGTCATTAAGATCAAGAATTTGAGAATTCTTCAAATTAAGTAGATCACATTTGATAACTTCTTCCAAGTTTTCTGAATTTGAATAATAATTGGTGTATTTGTTATAGTTATGTTTTATTAGATGAGACCTGTTATAATTGAGTAATGAATCAAATTTTTTAACATTATTCAGATCTAAATTTTCCAAAATCTTTAAATTGTTATTTTTGGTTAAAAATAAATCATATAAAGATGCATAAATATTATCATTCAATTGGTCGTAGCTAATATTATTTGAAGATGTATCAATAACAATTTCTTTAATTGTTTGTAAAACCTCTTCATTTGCATGTAATGTTGCTAAAAATTTCGGATAATTTTTAATATCAAGTAATGTATAATCACTATCATAATTGAAGCTTTTATCAATAATATTATCCACTATGATAATTTTCGAATAAAGTCTTTTGTTGACCATTGTATTGAAGAACTTACAAGTTTGACTTAAATTGATTAAATCGTGTTGGGACTCAACACAATCTGCAATAAAATCAATAACTTGAAATGGCAAATTCTCAAAATTATTTGCAATTTCTTCAAAGCTTCTTTTCCTTTTAAGTCTAGATTGTTTTAATTTTTGATTCAATTGAAATTGCTTATTAAACAGGTCCCAATCTATAGGTAAACTCTTTGGTAAAGATAATGGATGCGATAACTTAGGGGTTGAAGTCAAATTTCTAAATGTTGAAATTGTTGAAGCTGGTCTAAATTCTTGATCATCAAGGAAATCTTTGTTTATAAAGGAGTATGAGTAGCTTGGAAACCCATAAGAACCTCCTGAAGGAGATCCAGGTGACATCTGCGGAACCATCTCACCAACTAGTTGGCGACGTTGACGATATTGATGCGACATAATCTTTGGACTCGACATACTTTAAAACAACTTATTCATTGCAAAGGCACTGTTTTTTCCCTTCTTCTTTTTTTTGCTCTGTGTGGGTTATTATGCTGTCACTTAAAGCGCCTGTGCGGAGCACTACAATGTGTCATTTTTCAAAAATTTTTTTTTGCTTTCTTAGTAATTACTTATATAATCATTTCATACTATGAAATTAAAATTTAACTATACACTTTAATATTAGCTTTTTACATTATAGTTCGATTAATGCTTCTTCTTTTGGTGGTACTGTTTCCACTGGCTGTGGTGGTTTGCTTAATGGTACAGATGGGAAATTTAAATCAGTGACTTTTTGATATTGAGGTGTGTAGCTATATCCATAAGGTTCTTGTGATTGAAATTGCTGTGGTTGATTGAATTGTGGTTGGTGTGATTCAAACTGCTGTGGTTGATACGATTCAAACTGCTCTTTTGTTTGATTGAATTGTTGCACTGGTGAGTTAACTTGTTGGACTGGTTGTTGATGAGACTGATATTGTTGTTGGGGAGGATTAAATTGGTGAGTTGGTGAATTAACTTGTACCGATGATGTTGTAGCACCTGATAAATCTGGTTGTAGATGATCTGGCTTTGGCTCATAAACAGGAACTTGTTCGTTAAGTTCTGAAGGCGGAGCACTAAATTCCTCCTCCTCCGCATCTTTCAAAGGATGTTCTACTTGACTGTTTTCTGATTGAATAGAGTATGGTGGTACTTCATTAGTTAAACCATATTGAGGAATGGCTGGTTGAGATGGAATGTGATATGCTGATGGACTTGAAACTTGTGGTTGCGATGGTTGTTGAAGTTGTGGCCTTTGATAGGTAACTTGTGGAGATGATGGTACGTAAGATGATTCATACTGTTCTGACGGTGTTGCTTTATATTCTGGGAGTTTTGGTTGAATATCTTGATGATGTTGATTTTGGAAAGATGTAGGCTGATAATTATATTGTGGTTGTGATGGGGAATATGATGGCTGGGATGAATACTGTTGTCTTTGATAAGATTCCTTTTCAATTCTTTCATCTAAAAGATTATTATACAATCTCATAATTGTATCAATTTTAGAATTCAAATCAACAAATCTTTCATACTTGTTTAATGAATCGTTAAGATCAGTTGATAATTTTGGTGTTAATGGAATTGCTCTTCTATATAAATCATTTAATTCTGGATTATCAATCGCTTTGGCCGGAGTTTTCTTCAATTCTTGAACCTTATTTGAAAAATGTCTAATATCATTCTCCTCCCTTGGTGTTAGATAGTTAGGTGCGAGAGCTTCTGGATTTGGTAAAGTAGGTTGTGGAACATCTGAAAATGGCTGAGATTGATAAGGTTTTGAAGGTTGAGGAACAAGATTTGCATATGGGCTATAATTTACTGGCTGTGGAGCTACACCTTGACCTTCTAGATCTTTTAAACTAGCTGCAATCGCTGCTTTCAGATCTTCATCTTCTTCATCATCTTGGTTAACTTCTTGTGGTTGTGCAAAAGGCACTTGTTCCTGAACATAACCTTGGCTCTCCTTCAAACTTAATTCTAAAGCTTTTTTCAAATCATCATCATCACTTTCATATTGAGCTCTAGCACGAGACACTTCCTTTTGATGTTTAGAACGACGATGTTTTTTACTGTTTGAGCTTTTATTTTTATAATGAATTTCGTCAAAACAAGTATCACAAACTCTCACTGGTTCAGTTATTCCTAAAAGTGGCAAAGGTATTGTCTTGGATGAGTGAACTTGACAATAAACTCCTCCACAATTCCTACAGTGATGTTTTCGATTCAACATTGAAAATACAGTAGAACAAATCATACATGCATCAGAATCTTCCCATTCTGGAGGTGCACTTGAATCGAAAAGTGTTGATGAAACTGGTGCTTCAATTGATGGAAAACTATAACCATCTGACTTCAAATGTTCATATGTTGAAGTAACATACTTGAATTGAAAGTTATCTTTGAATGCAATTGCCCAGTTTTGTAACAAATCTAAAGCTAGATCTCTAACATTCTCATTCGTAGAATCTTCATGAATCAATGATACTATGGTATCGATAAATTCTCTTGAGGCAATCTCCACAATAAAATGATTACCACCATTCTTAACACATGTATCAATAAGATGTAATGTTGAAAGTTGAGTATTTGGATTTTTAGTTGAAGTCAACCTTCTTTTCAAACTTCTCATTGCATCTTTTGCTAAGACTTGTTTACTTCTTATTAGATCTGTAATTTCTAATGACGTTGTAAGATCTGTTTCACCAAAGGGGATTGACTCATCAGTAGCCTTTTCTATTTGTGCATCAATAGGTACTCCACTTGAAGAAAACCAAGACATTCTATACTTTTTTTCCCCTTTCACTATTTTTAATATATGAGATATAAGTATAATATATACTATCGATAAGCTATCTTGGAGTTAATTAAGAGGCGTAATTACACTTAGAAAACTAATCTTCTCCATAGAGACCCTAATAGAGGGTAATCTTTTAATCAATGTCACGTGAATAGAGGAAGACATGTGTCGCATTGCAAAATTTAATTATTGCCTAAATAGGAAGAATGTCAACAAAGAATGATAGACGGTTTGAGATAAATCATGAATTTGAGAAATTACTGTCTTGATTGTTTTGCTATTTGGAGTTATATAATAAGAAATATTTAGAAAAGTTCAAAAAACGAAAGAAATATAAATAGTTATGGCAACCAAGGTGGATCCATCTTTTAGTACCAGCTTTTGGGTATGTTTTATAAATATTAATCTTTCTATAAGTATTTTCTAACTCGCAGTAATAGGGAAAAGATGAAAGAGGTTCGGAGGTTGTTATCAATAAGATGCATCAAGGAGCACAGACTTGTGAAGAGTTATTGGTCTTTTACAAAGAAAGAGTGGCTTTAGAAGAAGAATATTCACGTCGAATGAATGCACTTTCTAAGAGGGCATGTGGTACTTTTGAAACTGGAGATTTGAGAGAAGCTTTCGACACTTTAAAGGAGGAAACTGAGCAGATTTCTAGATCACATTTAAACCAAGCACGCAAAATTCATAGTGATTCCTTAGTAAGACTGGAGTCATTTCATTCAAGTTTTGTTGCAAGACGAAAACCAGTTGAAAATTCAGTTGAAAATATTAGAAAATCTAAGCAAGCTTTACAAAATCATGTTAATAGATTGAAAGAAAAGTATAAAAATGAAGCTACCAAGTTAAATACCTACCTAGCCCAAGAAAACCTTTTGTTAGGTAAAGAACTTGATAAAAATCGCGATAAGATTTATAAACAGCAGCAAATTGTTACTGAAATTAGGCAAGAGTACCTGTTAGGTTCAAAGAAACTGGAAGAGCTTCAAAAGACTTGGATAAGCGAATGGAAAGTTTCAAGTGAAAAATTACAAAACTTTGAACTTGAAAGAATCCAATTTTTAGTTTCAAATCTATGGGAATACTCGAATGCAGTTTCTTCATCATGTGTGAACGATGACGCAGCTTGTGAAAATATTAGAACCGGTCTTGAACATTGTGATCCTGATAAAGAGCTGAAAACTTTTATAAAGAAATTTTCCACAGGCACTGAAATTTATTCAGCTCCTAAATTTGTTGATTTTATAAATGGTCAGAATGAAAAAGATGCATCTCCAGTTGTTATTCAGGATGTCAAAACCACATTAAATAGCAGATCAACATCAGCATCAAGATCTATTCATTCACAACATATTAGTTCACAGCCTGCTTCAAGGCTAGACCCTCAACGTTCTTACGAGCGTGAAATATCTCATGAACATACTCAAACTAAAACTCGAAGCCCACATAGGAGACCACCACCATCTGATGATGGTCAAACTTCGATATCAAATCCATCAACTGATTCAACAGTTTTACGAAGAGAAGAGAGTGGTTATTCTAACCCAACATCCATTTCAAGTTTTACAGGAAGCATAGATAGTGAAGCAAGATTATCTAAAACTTGGAATTCACCATTACGTCGTCGTAGTAGAAATTCTGAAACTGCAGAGAGTTGGAATAGAAGTAAAAATAATAGTAATAGAAGATCCTTTGTGTTAGATCAACCAAAAAAACAAGAAGTGTATGTTGTTCCATCAAACGAAGATCCGTTGAGGGCAACTTTAGAAGATTTAAAGAATGGTGGTAATGGTGATATGAACAAATTTAGAGCCATGAAGAAAACAAATTCTTCAAATTCCAAGGTAATATCATCTGGACAATCTCAAACTTCAAGAACAGAAGTAATAGATCTTGAAGAAATACCAACATTACGACCAGATTTCACCAGTTCGGTCTCGAGTCAAAGATCAAATAATACTACAATTAGACCCAAGTCTATGGTTACAGATTCTTATAGAGTCCGTGGAACAACTGAGGAAAAAGCTACCAAGAGATCATCATTTCATGCTGGTTTAAGGTCAAAAAGTAGAAGTTCAGTTAATCTTCAAGCAAAATTAGCAGCAAATGGCTTACCAGCTGTAACAAGAGAAGGTAGAAGAGTTGTTAGACATGCAAAGGCAATTTTTGAATTCAATGCAACAATTGAAGGAGAATTGTCTTTTAAAGAAGGAGATATTTTACTTGTGGTTCATATGCAAGAAGATGGTTGGTGGGAGTGCGAGAGATTCGATAATGGGAAAGTTGGTTTAGCTCCATATAACTATTTGGAGAGAATCTAGTGTATGACTTTTATGAATGTTAATCTGTTTACTATTGTTTCTGGTTTGTTTTTTGATCTATTTGTTTTGTGAAAACTTAAGTATAATTTAAATGTAATTTACAGGTTTAATTAATAAAATTGTAGAACTAAATAAATTCATAATTTTCCTTTGTAAAAACTATTATCAAAATGATATACATATAGAATCCCACCAAAACCAAAGACCAAAAATCAAACCAGCTGTTAAAAGCATTAAAGTACAATATGTCTCATCATAAAAGAAATCTATCCTTTCTTTTTCTTCATTAGTTAGAATATAGAACTAAATAGTACCTCTAATTCTTCTTGCCAATTGAATATCCTTTTGCATAATTGTAACCCTTTTGGCATGTAAAGCTAAGAGATTTGTATCTTCGAATAAACTTGTCAAAAATGCCTCAGCTGCTTCTTGAAGTGCTAGAATTGCAACTGACTGCCATCTAAGTGCTAATTCATTACTTGAATCAATATATTGTAATGCAACTTCTCTGACTACCCGAGCAAACGGAAGTTTCGCAATCAAGAGATCAGTACTTTTTTGATATTGCCTAATCTCTCGAAGTGCTTTAGTTCCAGGTCTATATCTATGTTTTCTTTGTGGTGCTATAGGATCACCTGGTTTATTCCTCACTATCCCAGAAGTATTTGTTGTCTTAGTAGATTTTAGGCTCTTTGTTGGCCTCTTCCCTTTATTATTAGGCGAAGAAAGTCTTGCCATGTTCTAAAAAACCCACAAATATCACAAACTGTACCTCAATTGATAGTTAAAATGATAGAAAACTGGCTTGAACTACTATTACACGAACATAAGGTCGCATTGTGCGGGTAACACGTAGTAACATTTCCTAAAAGGGTAATTTCTTCAAAAATAGCGAGAAAAGAATCATACGACGCTTAAAAGAACACAACAACTGAGGATTGGAAAAACAAAGAACTCGACTATAAGTTTGTATATTCTCTTCCACTATTTGAGCACCTTGTTCTTCACATTTCAAAACCTCTTTTATTATTGGAAACATCAATTTTTATACTTCCGGTAATCAATTAGCGCTCCCCCCCTCGGAACTGAGGGAGGGTAATGTTCATGAAAAAGGTTTGTAAATATTAGATAGAAGTTCGGTTATTTAAACTGGGAAAGATGGCTCCATTTCACGAAGAACACTACTTGGTAAGTTTTCTAATTCATTGCATGCGAAGAGTTGAGCGCTAACGAAGATAAAAGATAATATCACCTGGGTCGAAAACAACATTGGTGCAGTTTGGATTGAGTGAGTCGTTTAGTCCTCCGACAATAGAGGTTCCTACAAAAGTATACAAACATTTAACAAAAGAGGGACAATTCTCATCCAAAGGTGAAGAGGTAAATGCTATCTATCCTATAGCTAAAGGGGAGATTCAAAATATAAGGGCTTTTAGTTTCTTCCTGAAATTACTTTATAAATCAATTTTGAAAAAAAATACAAATGTTTCAAATATACCTTTTTTACTAATATCGTCTACAAGATGGTCGAGATTAGATATTGAACATATTACACAATATGTTTTTGAATCAATGGAAGTCAATACGTTTGCCATACTTCCTCAGCCCTTAGCTGCATCTTATGCATATGGTGGACAACAAAATTCTTTAGTTATTGATATTGGTGCTGAAAAGACTGAGATAATTCCTGTTATTGATCATGCCATTGTCGAACATGCCAAGCGTATAATTCCTTATGGAGGTGATAGTATAAATAAAGAATTAGAGAAATTATTACCTGATTTTACTGCGAGTCAAATTGAAGATTTAAAGAAATCAGAGATCTATGAAGTATTAAGTGATCAGGAGAAGAAAAAATCTTTTTTTGGAATTGATGGTTTAAAGACAAATGAAGATGATACCTTCGATGTTGCAGCAATTGTCACATCTGGTAGAACAAGAGAAATTTTAGAAGAAAGAGAAAAGAAAGGTGAACAAAAAACTCCAAATTCTCAACTTGAAAACGGTACCTTTATTGATGAAAATAATAACGAGATTACAATAGGAAAGGAAAGGTTCAAAGGATCTGAAGTACTAATTTCTAAAATATCTGAAGCAGTTCAAGATTCATTGAGCAAAATTGTTGATTTAAGTAAACGTCAAGAAAGTTGGGATCATATAATACTTTTCGGTAGAACTTCGAGGATTGAGGGTTTCCAAGAAGCTTTAAACACTCAATTAATTGATGATCATCTAATTGGTAAAGAAACTCACCGTACTCAAGCTGCTTTTCAAGCTAGTACTTCATCACCAATTATCTATAATCAAGTTCCAAATTCAATCAAATTTGGTAAAATGCCGGAATATTTCCCTGAATGGAAAAAACAGGGATTTGCAGATGTTGGCTTCTTAGGAGGTCAAATTGTTGCAAAGCAAATTTTTGGGAGTCATCATGACAATTTATTTGTTAGTAGAAATGCCTACAATGAAAGAGGTCCTAATGCTATCTGGGACATAGCCTTTTAAATAAAATCATAGATGGAAATCAAAAGCCTGTTGTGATACTATAACTTCTTTTTTAAAATACTAAATACATTGTATAAATAAATAATGACCTAAAAACTTCTATAAAACCAAAAACGACCGATAGTTTTTAACTATTTCCCCCCAGACTCATCTCCTGCATACCTCTCTTCTTCTAATTGATGATTACTTGAATCAGAAGATTCAACAGGACCCTTTTCCTCATCTTTGATTTGATTCTCTTCTATATGATCTAATTGCTCCCACTTTTTAAAGTAGTTAACTAATACCTGAGCAGTAACAACCTGTAAGGCTTGATATAATACTAAAGAAACTAACAACTTTCCTAGATACTGAAAGCTATCACCATATTGTGAAGAAACCAATGAAACACCCAAAGCAGCAGTTTTAGCTGCACCACAAAACATGATACAAATTGTATCTTTTCTGTTATAGTAAAAAGGTTTAAAAGTTTTATATGACCATTTATAAAATCTAGTTGAGCTTTCTGTTGGTTCATGTTTAAAGATTATAGGTATAAAAAAAGGTCTTGCAATTAAGAAACAAAGTAAAGTCCAAAATAGATATACCCCAATATTAAAGAAAACTAGAAAAATGACTGATGCCTTTGGAACTGATGTAAATGCATGCTGATGAAAGGCAGTTGAAAATGAACTAAACATGATTAATAATAGACAAAAGCTGCCAACCTTATTCAACCTAAATGTTTTTAAAACCCATTTTGTCTGTTCAGGAAGTACGTTCTGAATAATTTGACCAACAAAAATTGGAACAAATACTGATAATCCTAATTGTTTCATAACATCTGCATATAATCGTTGAACTGAAGTACCCGAAGCCGGATTACCAAATTTCCAAGATGGATTTGATGTATACATTTGTAATAATGCTGGAGAGATAAATGCACCCAACATGTTACCAAGGAAGACTTCACATAAACATAGTAAGGCATTACCATTCGCCTTTGTAGTCATAACAACATTTGATGAAACTGTTGTTGGACATGTAGCTGTTACTATAAGTCCCACTAGCACCCATTCATCAATATTTTTATCATGGGTCGATTTAATAGCAGAACAAATTCCAAACATAAAACCAGAAGTAACTAAGAAGGAAATTATCAAAACTGTTATATGAGCTCTCCACTGTCCCATATTTTTCATTAAATCCTTTGTAGGCATAGAAAGACCAGATTGTAAGAAGATAAGAGCAACTGCACCATAACCAATTGAATACTGACCACGGATCAAACCACCATGTCTAGCAAAATTTGGAGCAAATCTTGCAATAACTATGAATATAGCTAAAAAGACAAAAAACCATTGTTGAAGTGCAAAGTTCCAAAGCCACAACACATATTTCCAACTCTTCGGCGACTTCTCCTTAAGACAAGACATTGCCCTTTTACCACCGTTGTGAATAATCAACAGGATCTAAAAAAAAAAAGAGCTCTTTTTTTAAAGAAATTTCGTTCTATAAAGATTTATATTCGTTTCTTTATATCCACTAATATATAGTTTCGGAGAATTAGCGGACCATGTTCCGATATTTGCTTCCATGCAAAATTCTATATTGAAGTAGTTCTGTGAGAAATAGAAAATGACACAAAAAGACGTTTAGACAAGATATTTCGCATATTATCATTTTTATTAATAAATCTTTTTATAAAAGGAGAAACTCCATAAAGTCATGTTTATCTTTTTCAAAACAAATTTGTGTCAAACTGTCTAGAGGTTGCGGTGCGGGTACATAATTTTCTTCACCGGTTGAAAAAAAATAAAAAATTCTAGAGAGTCTCGAACCACAATTGTTGGTAATGCTGTGATGATTAGTTCTCGATTGAAGAATACGTTGAAGTATGGTTATAGGTGGTCATTGGTGATGTTGTCATGGGTTCCCGTTGTGATAGTGTTGAACGAGCACGTTTGTTATGTTGGTAAGATTGAAGGGTCTTCTATGCGTCCAACGTTTAATCCCAAGACAAATTCATTAAAGGATTGGGTTCTATTGTGGAAATGGGGCATTAAAGATTACAATGGGATTAAAGTGAACGATGTGGTATTACTTAGATCTCCAACGAATCCTGAGAAGGTCCTATGTAAAAGAGTCAAAGGTGTACAAGGTGATACGATCTTAACGAGGTATCCATATCCGAGAGAACAATGCCATATTCCAAGAAATCATCTTTGGGTTGAAGGAGATAATGTTCATTCAATAGATAGCAATACATTTGGACCAGTTAGTACTGGGTTGGTTTTAGGAACAGCTATAAGAATCATATATCCATTCAATAGATGGATGGCAGTACCCACTGGTGGAAGAGAGGCAAGAATAACAAGGTCAGCAGCATATGAAAAAAGCATATCTTAGAAAAACTTGTCGAGACATAAAATTCATCAGGATATGAATTATATCCAAAAAATAGCACAACGGAGGGTTTTTTTTTTTTTTTTTTAATTAGAAGTTTCAGCAAAAAGAGCATTAAAGGCCTGCAGCAGCAGCTCTATGGCCATATATACTATGCCCTAATTGACCTTAAGAACAGCATAGTAAGTACTTTTATATACTTAAAAACACAATGTAGACATAATACAAATTGTATATTTACCCGGTAATATTGTTGACACTATGTAAAATGACAGCATTCGAACGATTCTGCAAAAAAAAAAAGCGAAAAATTCTTCGACGATGAACAGTTTAACTAACAAATTATTTTAAAGATGTCTGCTCCAAAAATCGAAGAAGTTCAAGAAGAAATTCCACAAGGTGCTGAAGTTTCAGTTTTCTCTAAAAATGAGAAAAAAGCTAGAGCTTTAATTGCCAAATTAAACTTGAGAAAGGTTGAAGGTATTTCAAGAGTTACTTTCAGAAGAAGAGGTAATCAAATTTATGCTATTGATAGCCCAGATGTTTTCAAATCAGCTGCTGGTACTTACATCGTCTTTGGTGAAGCTAAAGTTGAAGACTTAACCCAAAGATTACAACAAGCTCAAGCTCAAGCTGACCCAGAACATGACCACGATCATGAACATGGTCACGAACATGGCCATTCTCATACTGATCCAGCATCAATTACTGCTGATTTACAAGCTGCTTCAATCTCTGACAAAAAGGAAGAAGACAATGAAGAGGATGTTGACGAAACTGGCATCAGTCAAGAAGACATTGCTCTTGTCATTGAACAAGCTAATGTTTCAAGAGCTAAGGCTGTTAAAGCTTTAAAGAAACACGATGGTGATATTGTCAATGCTATTATGGAACTCGCATAATAACTTCTAGATTAAAGTACTTTACAAAATAAAATCATTAACTTCAAGTTGCAAATGTAGAAATATTACTCCTTTTTTTTCTCTTCGATAGTCTTTGGTTCATCAACGTCAATTGGATGAACATTCTCGGTTCTGGGGTGTTGTTGTCCATTCAATGCACCACAACGAGGACAAACATACCTAACATATTGTGGTTCTTGACCTGGAGGTGCTAATCCATTATGTGATGAGCAATTAATACATATTAAAGCATATCTATTATTTGGAGTTAACTCATCAGAACCGACAATTGAATCAACGATAGTCTCAAACCAACCTCTAGGTTGAAATTTTGAAGCTGGAACATTCAACGATAATTTTTTGATTTCTTCTAATTGCCTTTGCTTTTCTTGTAATTCTTCGTCAACAGTAGCATTTAGATCACCACCATTTGCAAACCTTTGTAATAATGCATTTGTTGATGAGAAATTTGTCTTCTCTTTCAATTCATCTATTTTTTCTTCATGTTGTGATTTAAGTAGCTCAATATAATTCTGAGTTCTCTTAATTCTGATGTTATATATAATATGAACAATCCTCAATATTATCGTTATAGCAATTGGTGCCAATAATATATGAGCTAATTGTGGAATCGTTAGTTCTTTGATATTGAATCGATTCTTAATTAATATAGTAATAATTGAGAATAAATATATCAAAGATCCATATGTAATTAGCAAGTTTCGAAGTCTTCGTTGTTGATATTGTAACTTATTCAGATTTCGTTCATTTGAAGTAATTTTTTTCGCCAAAGTTGCAAGATCTCTTTTAAAAGCTTCTGGATCAAAGTCTTTTGATTTTAAAAATGATAACCATCCCATATCCCACTACCTTGTTCCTTCTTTTTGGCCCTTATATACCCTTTTTAAGTTTTGATCCGAAAGTGCAAAAAAAAAAGGTATCACGAAATATATTTAAAGGCCTCTAAAATGCCATACAAAGAGATAGATTACGGTAAAATAACTAAGAGTTTACAGAATGATAAAGGATTGGTTTTCACTACGGAGTGGGGGAATGCCATGTTAGAGATACAAGGTGAACTAGTTCTTCCTAGAGAGAAGCCCGAAGGATTGAGTCCAGAAGAGGAACAGAAGTACGTTCAGATAGATGATCACGGTGCTGTAAAATTTGGTAAATTGGAAATAGAGGGAACAAAGGCTACACTTTTTATTGGTAAGACTCAACGGTTGTTGGGAGAGGTTAAAAAATTACAATCACCAGTAGCATTAATGAAGTTTCCGAATGATGGGGGAGAAACCGATGATAAAATAGATATTGTTGACGTTATAAAGTATAAGATTATTTTCTCTGGAAGGCCTCTCCCAATAATGTAATTAAACTTGTTGTTCAATCAATTCCTCAATAATTTCACCAACGGGCTGACCTTGTTTTAATTTTTGTTTGATTTTGGCATTTGCAGGATCAATATCAGCTTGTACCTTATCTTTTATGTCATTAAGCTCTTCAATGGCAGGTTTAGCAGGTGTAGCAGCGGCAGGTGCCTTTTCAATTTTGTTACTTGGATTACTCTCTCGAGTTTTCTTCGCATCACTTTTACCAGGTATTTGTTTATCTTTTATATCTTGTTGGGCTTTATCAGATGACCTTGACCAACCAGTTTTAAATGATCCAAGCGGAAATTTTGGGAATGGATGAGCTTCAGTATTGAAGATAACTTTATCCAATGGTAATAATTCTTCCTCACTATCATCAAACAATAAATATAGATATTTTAAGGTTTCTGCTAACCAAAATGATTCCATATTATCTCTTTTCTTCGGTGGAATAGAAGTAACATCATCTAATGAAGTGTAAGCACCTGAAGAAGTTTTAGAATATTTTTCAAAACTTTCAAAAATTTCCCAACCCCATTTTCTATAAATTGGATCTTTTGTGATTCTATATAATATGAATAAACTTTCAACAGTTTCGGGTCTTTGTAAATTATGTCTATCTGCAGGTTTGATATTAAAATCTTTTGAAACACTTTCATCTGTATTGAAAACAACAATTTCTGGTGACAAACCTGTAGGGACTTGTTCATATGTTTTATAACAGGAATAAGTAATTTCTTTTGCGAGCATTAAATCAGATTCTTTAGAATTATCCCAAGTTGCTGATTTACGAGCCGAATCTAATGTTTGACCTTCAGTAGCACCTAAAGCTAAAAGTCCACCAATAAAACAAACAAGGTGATCCATTTTATTCGAAAATTTTCCATTAAGTCCATTTTCTAATTCACCAATAAATGTTAATCCATTTGGTTTTGATTTACGAACTAAATGATTTTTAATTCCACGAACAGATTCTTGATACATTTCGTTATAAATTGGTTCCTCATCTTCAGTTTGTAAATACTGTTTTAATAAGTATTCGTAATATGAATCACCTCTTGAGCCTAATCTTATCAAATTTCCTTGAAACTTTCCAGTATCCGGATGAACATAAATAGGAACAAGACCATCTTTTGGATGATTATCATCAAGAACTTTCATTATTTTTTCAGCTTTTTGCCAATACAATTTTTCACCCGTAAGTTCTGCTAAATATTTAAATTCTAATTGTAAAGTTGAAACTTCAGCAGTCGATGAAGCACCATTATCAACATGATTTCGAACCCCTTTACCAGTTTTCAAATTAACTGAAGCAAACGGTAATCCAGAAGCAGAATCGAAAGCACCAAGAAGTCTATCAGCTAGATCTGTTGCCTTATCTAAAAACATATCATTTTTAGATAGATAAAATGCAGATAGTAAACCTCCCAACATTCTAATTGTTGTTTCAAAGACATTAACTTCGTAGTCAAAATCGTATTTCAACTCGTTTGCAACCCAAGCCTCAGCAGTTTTGAACTCTTCATCTAGTCCCATTATTAACAATGTATCTAAAGAATCAACAATAATCCAACCTAAAGGTTGAGTACCCATATTTTTACCTTTTTTAGAAATTGGATTATAAACATCTTTACCCCATGCATCTTTCTCGTAATTTCTCCAAGTATCTTTAAAAGCCTGCTTAACTCTTAATTGTCTTTCAGGCCAGCTAATCGAAGTAACCCCAACATCTGAATATACTTCACTTTTCAAAAACCAACCAACATAATAAAACACGTAAAATGCTATTAACAGAATCGCACCTTTAAACAACATCTTTTTCCTTTTTAATTTTTTGGCTTCCTGTCTTGGTGATAACCCAATTGGTTTATCCTTATACAATGGTAAATCGTGCTTTTTAAACGTCGGCACAGTATTTCTGAGTGCCCTCCAATATGAATCTTGATTTACTTTCTTATGTGCAAGCCCAAAATTTGGCGAGAATTCTGACCTATCACTCATAAAAGTATTGCAATTGAAAAAAAGAACTCCTTCTTTCAGGAAATCGTAGCCTTTTGATGGAGATCAAATGAACAAGAGAAAGATCCAATTTCGCGAGCGCACACGCTGGATAGTCGCACTGATAACTCCGATCACAATATCTGAAAAATCTCAGTGTAAAGATAAATTTTCCAGTAGAACGATGTCATTGGAACCATCACAGGAGATAGGGGTTTCGATCCCAAACAATACTGCGCACGCTGTATCAGTTTCGCTGCCTACATGGGAAGCTACAGTTGGTTATGAAGAAGGAGAAGATTGGGTTGTTAAGAAGATGCAGACAGGCTATCCTCGGTTTTTCATTCATTCAAAGATCAAAGAGTTATGTTCACTTGTTGAAGACAAGTTTGGGAGAGAAGGAGAGAAGGCATTTGTCTTTCCAAGTTATAACGTTGCTAAGAGATGTAGAGAGTTCGTTAAGGAGAAAACTGAGACATCACCATTACCAACTATTCGGATTCTTCAATTAACTACTCCTCCACCAAAGGGCAAAGAAGAGGAGAGTTATAGACTTGAGGCTCGTATTGCAGTTGTGTTTGTCCCGGAAAAGGAATTTTTGTTGGCTAAAAATTACTGGCAACACTCAGGGGAAGGCATTTCATCTCGTATGGGAGAGTACGTATTGCAAGAATTACGGTTTACTCATAATGATATCAAAATAGATAAGGATAATCAAGAATATCAAACTTTCATAGAAGAAAGATTTGGTAGAAATTTGAATTTAAGCCTTGCAGCTGAAGCTAAAAGAGTTTTAAGAAGGAGAATTGCAGGAAAATTGGGTGATGAAAATAGTACAGAAAGTAAGAGACCATTAAGTGAAGATGATGTTTATCTATATCCAACTGGAATGGCTTCTATTTTCAATGCCCATTTAGCATTATTGAAAACTCTACCAACTGAAAAATCTGTATGTTTTGGTTTCCCATACGTTGATACATTGAATATCTTGAAGAAGTTTGGTCCTGGGGTTCATTTTTTCGGATTTGGTGATGATGAATCATTAGACGAATTAGAAATTCAATTGTCTAATAAAGAAAAAGTTCTAGGATTGTTTTGTGAATGTCCATCAAATCCTTTGCTGAAAACCCCAAATTTGAAAAGAATCAAAACATTAAGCGATAAATATAAATTCCCAATTGTTGTTGATGAAACAGTCGGAAATTTTTTAAATATAGACGTTTTACCTTATGCTGATATAGTTGTATCTTCATTGACAAAAGTTTTCAGTGGAGATTCAAATGTTATGGCTGGCTCATTAGTTTTAAATCCTCAATCAAGCTATTATTCGACTTTTAAGAAATACTTCAAAGAAAACTATGAGGATTTGTTTTGGG
This sequence comes from Wickerhamomyces silvicola, assembly GCA_030570795.1. NCBI lineage: Eukaryota > Fungi > Ascomycota > Saccharomycetes > Phaffomycetales > Wickerhamomycetaceae > Wickerhamomyces > Wickerhamomyces silvicola. Next base: position 686,941 of record JAJLWN010000001.1, on the reverse strand, counting down.
CAGAAGATGCAATATACTTAGAAAGAAATTCAAGAGATTTTGAAAAAAGATCTAAAAAGGTCAACATTACAAGTGAGGCAGTTGTTGAATGGTTACAAAATACTGGAGTTATAAAAGAACTGTATTATCCGAAGATAAACGATACACGAAAATATTACGATGAATTGAAAACTAAAGAAGGTGGTTATAGTGGGTTAATAAGTTTTGTATTTCATGATCCAAAAGTTGCTAGAACTTTTTTTAATGAAGTTATTTTATCAAAAGGACCAAGTTTAGGCACAAATTTTACGTTGGCTTGTCCATATGCGATATTGGCACATTACCAAGAACTTGATGAAATAGTTCAATGGGGTATTGATAAAAATCTAGTTAGATTAAGTGTTGGTCTAGAAGATAAGGATGCATTAATTAGTACATTACAGCACGCTCTAGATATAGCCACTGCTAGTCAGTAGGCCCTGGCCCCTCGCATACTTCAACAGTATTAATTTCAATACTTCATAATCTTTCAATTCAACAAGTAATAGATCTTTCAAGTAGAAAACAAAAAGCATTCATAATTATTCTACATTAGACTCAATTTCTTATGTTCAATAAATTTTTGTAATCGTGTATAGGCTTTTTGTTCATTAAAACACATTTCTAACGAATAATTTTTTTTTTTTCCATTTCTAAGTTTTTTTTTTGTTCTTTCATATACCCTCTCTGGGTTTTTAATTGAATATGATATTTTAACGGTGTAACATAACTGATCTTAAACGATCAAAAAATAGAGGTAGATTGATATGCAAATTTTTGTTCTTGGTAATCGAAAGAATCGTCATCTAATCTTTGAATTCAATTACTTTTTCACCTCTAATAAAACGTGGGTTACGTGGATCATTAATAAATTCTCTAGTGTTTGATGAAGCATCAGCAGCTTTTCCAATTAACCAATAGACAACAATACCACCGGCAAAGAATGGCCAGTATGGTCTGAAAAGTGGGGTTGGAAATCTCTTTAAAGTAGCCATTATTATTCAATCAATATTTTTATTTATGAATTAAGGAGTTGAACAATAATATTTCTTCACCAAAAAAACCAGGGCAAAAAAAAAAAACCCCCTTCCAACGAATAAAAGCGGTCCATTTTGGGCAAGCGACTTACACACATATTACCCTGAAGTCACGTGCAAAAATATATATTCAAAAGATATTATTATATAATATATTACTAATCAAATAATTTTTTTTATGATTACTAAGCAAAGATAAATGTGACTTTAAAGTTTCACGTTTCTCGTATCTGATAACGTAATCTTTTAGTATAACATCAATTTCACGTTAATAGAATGTTAATTAATTACCAGTGAAGAGTCTTTATTAACATATTGAAGGTTCTTGAGACATTTATAACTTTGAATCATTTGCATACTCATGTAAATATCTACAAATGTAGATTCGCTCATTATATTATTATGTTGCGAAAGTAAATCACGGGGAACACCGAAGAAGCGATAACACACACACACACATGTTATAAAGTCCCAGGTATTAAAGAAATTGGAATTGTGCATTAAATAATTTAGTTGATAAACATACTAAAATGGTTAAAGTTTTATCAGAAGATGAATTCAAAAAGCAAGTAGTAGCGTTATATACAGATGTTATTGGAGAAAAAGTTGAAGGTAAAGTTATATCAAGTAGTGATGAATGGTTTGCCGCAGCTGATAACTTAATAAAACCAAATGCACCTATTAGAGATAAAACTAAATTTACTTACGCTGGTGCATGGTATGATGGTTGGGAAACTAGAAGACATAATGTTGAAGAAGCTGATTGGGTGATCATTAAATTTGGTGTTTCTTCTGCGAAATTAATAGGTGCTGAGATTGATACCTCATTTTTTGATGGTAATCATGCACCAGCTATTTCTGTTGAAGCAACAAATTTAAAATCAAAAGATGACAATTTGGATTGGAGTCAAGTTGAATGGGACACAATCATAGAGAAGGTTGAATGTGGACCTTCTCAAAGGCAATTTTTCGTCAGAGATGAATTAACATCGGACACTTTTACACATGCCAGACTAAAAATGTACCCAGATGGTGGTATCGCAAGATTTAGATTATATGGTGAAGTGATTCCTTCATTTTCCCAGATAACCTCCTCATCATTAGTTGATTTTGCATCTGTAGGATTTGGTGGGGTTGCAGTAAAAGTTTCTGATCAACATTTTGGAACAGCTGATAATCTCTTATTACCACATCGTGGTATTGATATGAGTGATGGTTGGGAAACTAAAAGGTCTAGAACTCCAAACCATGTTGATTGGGTTATAATTAAGTTGGGCTCTAAAACTAATATCAAGCAGATAATAGTCGATACTGCTCATTTTAGAGGTAACTTCCCTCAGAAAATCTCCTTACATGGTTTAAATTCTAATATAAAATCCCCTGAATACGAAAACCCAAACTGGAGATTATTAGTTGAACCAACGAAGACTTTTGCTGATAAAGAGCATTCCTTTACCGAATTCAAGAATAATGATGCCTTTACTCACGTTCTTTTAACAATAATACCAGATGGTGGTGTGAAAAGAGTTAGAGTCATTGGAACTATTGCATAATTTAATATTGTATTATCATAACATTATATTTTATTTATTTTAGAGTATTACTCAGTGTACATTTTGTAGTTTCCTCCGAGTAACTAAAAAAATTTGGACCTTATAAGATAGAACTAAAAATCATTAATGGACAAGTTACTAAACGAACTTTTACAAAGGACCCACTAGTGACATCGAGATAATTGATTTAGAAGCTAATCGTAATGGGTTATTAGAGGTTTTAGAAGAAGTTAGTAAAGAAAATCCATATTATGTGAAAAAGTTTCTCAGCACCAAAATTGTTAATAATCCAACAACCAATCTCTTTTCGGACTATTCAGTACAGTTTTAGCTAGTAAGCCAGAACATATAACTGATACTGATGTTATAACCTATAGCATTAATGAAACTAGAGTTAAAAATAAGAGAAACTCCGAGATTACTTAGTGGATCTGGAACTACAAGACTAAGGACATCGGAAAGAGCCCTTTATCTTTTTTATTTCTTGCTAAAGGAATACCGTGAGACTCTTCAAGATGCAAAAATACTTGAGCTGGGATGTGGTACAGGTCTAGTTAGTTTAGCTTTATTAAAAAATAAAGAACTACAGTTCAGCGAAATCATTGTTACTGATGGGGGCAGTTTAATAATCTAATGTTTGAGTCAAACTTGATATTTGAATGATGTTAGTTTGGGTGAACAAAATAGCAGAAAATGTCAACCGTTATGATGGGGTCGAGATAGTATTCCTAATGGAGTTAATTTTGTAATTGCTGCAGATGTTACTTATGATTCTCCTGCTGTTCCATTCCCAGTGATAAGTATAAAAGAGGAACTAATAAATAGAGCAAAAGAGGCCTTAATAGCAGCTACTATTAGAAATAAAGACACGATAAGAACATTCGAAAGCAAATAACTAAAGAGTAATCTACGTTGGGATATAAGCAAAGTTGAAACCCCAGGAGAGTTGAAACAAACTCTATAATACCCTAAAATTAACAAAGAAATTAGGATATATAAAATAATAAAGTAGGTAGAGGCTTGGATTTATTGGCTATAGGCTATTAATATTGTTCAGATGTAATAAAAGCATGCTTTCTTCCAAATCACTTCATGTTACCCGTCTATTTATCTTCAATGCGGTATAAGCACTTCAAAACAAATGTAAACAAAGATTAGACACAAAGTAAGTCTAGATTGTTTCAATAGTGGTAAAACTACTCCAGATATGAACATTCATTTGAGTAATTTTAACGACAAGGAGAATGTTCCGGTAGGCAATGATGGTGATAATTTTGGGGGGATGAAACTTCGACAGTTGCATGATGATATTACCAAGTTAGAAAAACTATACTCTGAACAATTGTTAAAAACTCAAAATGCTGAAAGCGAGCAGGAGCGACTAGAATACGAGTTATTGAATAAAGACAAAGCTCTTTTATATCATCAGACATCTTTGCGAAAAATTGGGGATTTAAATAAGACATTGAGTAAAAAATTAAGTGATGATTTAAGCTATTACGAATCTGAGTTGGAGCGATATAAAAACTTAGAAAGAGAATGGCAATCTCAGAAAAGTAAACTGAAAATAGAGAATCTTAGATATGAAAAAATGGTGAAAATAAAGAATGATGAAATAACTCGTTTGAATAACGAGTTGGAACAGACGTTAAATGATCTTGAGGAGAGAAGTAATGAGATTGAAAGACTCAATAGCTTGCTGAAAGAAGCATTGAATCAACATGAAGTACAAAAACAAGAAGAAAAAATAGCTGTTCCTATAGATAGGACGCAATCTGAGGATTTCTCAGATGCTGGGTCAGTCTTAATTGACTTTGATGATAACGTATCTGACGGAGAGAATTTTGACATAATAGAAGAAACGCCATCATCGTTAGCCGATGAGCTGGATAACAAACTTAGTGAAAAGGAGAAACTAATTAAAAAGTACGAGTTCGAATTGAGATCATTGAAAAACGAGAAGATACAGTTATACAACTACATTAACAGACTATTGAGAAATAGACCTCATCCACAACAGAATGATATATTGAAGCAAAAATTGGTTACAAGGAAAATTCTAAGAGCAACTTCGATTACAAACCTAATTGGTAATAACTGTTTGAAAGCTGATACAAAAAATACTAAATATAAAAGAGTAATATCAAATTTCGTTAATTTCAAAAACTACAAATATGAAACCACTTTAACGATTAATCAAAACAGTGATGATGAAGAAGAAATTGATGAATATGAACTTCAACTATTAGGATTAACAGTCGGTCATAAACTTTTTCCGTTAAATTTAATAAATTTTAGACCAACGAAAATTTTGCTTCAACTAAACTTAAATGATGATGATGATGGTGATAATGAAAACATTGACCCAAATATTGATTGATTCTATCTAGTGTATATACCGGTTATAATGTTTACGTGCTAATGCCTATTGTAAACACCTTCGGAAGAATTTTTTTAGTAGTTAGTGTTCGAACCGTAAAGAAAATCAGATCATTTATTTAAGCGTCACCCACAAAAAAACCGTATGATTTGTATGTAAGATCTGTATAAGAAGCTTTAAGTTCCTTCTTTTTATATTGTAGACTTATTGGTTCTCGATTTCTGTGTATATTATAAAGGAATAATTAAGCCCCTCGTGTGATATGGCTCTACGAAACTATATCTACTTTAAACATCAAGATGAACTGAAGGACAAAATTGCACATGGAATTAATGAGATACCCAAGGCAAATAATATCAATAATATATCGAAATCAAAAGCTAAAAGGTTAACGCCTACTCAAATAAGAAAGTTACAGAACGTTAAATTAAGTGATGATGATGAAGAAAAAAAAATTGACAAACAAACTTAAAAATAATGAGAGTTCCTAAAACAATAGAAATAATGATTTTGATGAGTGATAAAATATAAAAAAAAAACAAAAGTTGCAAGTTGTTGCATACATATTTATTGGCGTCCCACCAAAGGTTTTAGAAAATATATGGATTTTAATGGATTTTTTAAGGTTTAATGAATAGTTACGACGAAGGAGAAATTTTTTGTAGTATTATTTATTTTTTTTATTTTTGTATGAATTAATCAAGATATCTAGACCATCTGACACCCATCTTTCAGTTCTTCAAAAAGATCCAGATGAGTTCTTATTGGTCTAATATTGTTATTTCCATCAGCTATCACGATTGAATTAAAATAGGAAATTAATAAGGTTAATAAAATCAAAGCCAGATGATCTAGCAGTCAATTACAACAAAAACTGTTGAAATCGAACAACCGTAACAACCATTCCCCATTTACTACTCAAAACGAATAATAAACTAAGGTTACCAGCCTCTCAATTAATTCACCAGATTATTTAATCACGTACTGTCTAAAAAAGATGGATTAATTTGGACATTAAAAAGGAAAAAAACAAAGTGAAAAGTTTTCCAAAGCTTTTTCATATGATGAGCACTGACTGTTTCCCTTACCAAATCACAAATGGTGTGTGGATGTCACGTTCCTAAAACTTCCTTATTTAGATTGCGCATAAAAAGTTTAGCCGGAAACCGATATTCTATTTGGGATAAGAAAGAAGGGGTAAAACCTGGGGCAGTTCTTGGGGCAGTTCTTGGGGCAGCCTTTTTAAGGATGTACTGAATTAAATGGTGACAAATATTCATATTCAAGCGATCCTGGAAAAGTTAGAAGGATACTGGGGTACAATTGAATACATGAATCAAATCTTTTTTTGTTACATTACATAATTGTATACCCTTCTAAGCTAACAATATCCTAGTCTGCGAGTCTTTTCACAAGAGACAAGCCATCCATAATGATCATTCATTTTCGAACTCTTAAGGTTTTTTGACATAAAAGTTTAAAATAGTTTCAGTTTTCGTCAATTAAATTGGCTGTGACTGGTTGAATTGGCAAATTTTTGAGACAATAGCAACCTTAGAGTTTAACGACACGACGGTTTTATCATGTACACAGAGGGGCTCTTCTTGAAATCATCATTTTTTCTTTTCCCATAAATATCTTTTTTGGGACATAGGATAGTTGCCTGGATAGGTCCCCTTTGGGGCAAAGCATACTTTCCACCTCTTTATTATCTTAACTTGTATTCTATTCGTAGCGTTGCTAGCCAAGATTTCTTACGGCTAATTTTATTCTAATATGAATGTTTTCATTGGCGTCTATATTAATTCCGCCTAGATGGTGGGGCCTTACGCAGAGAAGATTAGCACAGGGGGGAAACCTCCGTCCGGAGACTCTGTGCGTGCTTGTTACAATTCTCGGCAAAACCTTTTCTGTTCTTTTTAACTCAAAACCAAAAAAAAAAAAATTACAGCACAGTGTTGCAAAACATCGGAAAGAGAACAATAAGGACTTCCTGAGTTCTCAGAGATTTGCTTATACACTCAAGCTAATAGTTAAGATTTCTCTAAAGAGCATAAAGTTATTTGTCATACACCATATTTGAATAGGTTAAAGCAAAAGCTTTTATTCATCCAGGTCTTTATTCTCATATCTTTGTTTGGTTCCCCCAGCTAACTGTTTCATCAACCATTCGAGTTGTTTGAAATAGCCTTGACAAGTGAACTAGTTGATTGAATCACCATAGAGTGATGCCTGGCTCAAGTTCAACTGCAAGTAGTGGTGTATCGCCAATTGTTGCTCCATCGCTACGCTCTTCTGGCTCATCTCTGTCGCCCTTGTCTTCGAGAAATATTTCAATAGCCTCGAGCAATTCTACAAATGCACAGAAAACTAAAACACCTAAAAATATACAGAAATCTGTCCAAGGGTTTGAACCTATACCAAAAAAATCTGCAATCATTAAGACTGATAAACCTAGACCACATATATGTACAACTTGTACAAGGGCATTTGCACGTTTAGAGCATTTAAAGAGACATGAGCGTTCCCATACAAATGAAAAACCATTTCAATGTGCTGCTTGTGGAAGATGTTTTGCAAGAAGAGATTTGGTTTTAAGACATCAACAAAAATTACATTCTGGTTTATCTACTAACATTTCAAAAGAGTTGAAGAAGGGCGTAAATCAAAATATCATTACAAATTATGGGAACAAGGAGGTAACGTTGCCCACAAATGGATCACCTAGTGAAACTAATGATGAAGTCAATCATTTTGTCAAGGAGGAAAGTTCTGAACAATTCCCGTCAGATAACTTTAGTTTAAATTCCTTCTCTACCAAGAGTACCATAAAATCATTCAATGAACATTCAACTCTATTCAAACATTCGGAACATCTCAAACAGCTAACTAAAACCCAGAGGGAAGATTTCTCTGAACATGTCCCCAAACGCCATCGCCATAATTCATTTAGTGCGACTTCGTCTCATTCATATACTAAGAACGATAGCAAGTTACAAAATTCTTCTGATCTATCAGAAGCTCCACATCAAGTTGAGTTTGCAACTCCTCAATTAAGTGCACTGGACCTGAACTCAAAAGCAATTATGAGTGGAATCGATTTAAACTCGTTAGGCTTGCAGTACGATGTTGAGGAGTTTAACTTAAATAATTCAGATTACTTCAGTCAGCCCAATGTGAATTCAACGAATGGGAATAGTTCACAAAAGTTTAATAAATCCGACACTCCGTTACAGTTTACTATGACACCTGGTGGATCATTGACAGATATGCCCTCAATGAATGAATATTTACATTTGGGGAATGCTGGGGATGGTGCAGGATTTAATCTGAAAAATGATCGTTTGGATCTAAATGTCTTCTCTCACAATAATTCAATAGTCCCTTCACCACAAACATCAGGTTTTGATGCAGGTTCATCAAATACTTTGAATCAAAGCACAACAAACTCCACGTCGATTCACGATGATAAATCGACTCCAGATGATTGGTTAGGTGAATTCATTAATACTCCTTTTGAACCAAATTTTACTTCAAATTCTAAAAATTTTAATTCAATTGGATTTTCAAGTATATCACCAACTGGTTCTGGGTTATCTCAGCATCCGACTCCAGCTCAACAACTAGAACATTCTAATAATGTATCACAACATCAGTCTCCAGCAGGAGTTTCAAATTCTAATTTCCATTCCAACTCAAGTTCAAGTCAACTTTTTAATAGTAATGATATTCCGACACTATTTAGATCAAGACAAATTGATCTATTCAAAAAAGTTATTGAAAATAACGAAGAGATAAAACAAACATTACACCTATTTACGAACGAGCTGAGAGATAAGATTTTGCTGATTAACTCTTTGAACGATTCACAATTTCCTTCTTTGGATGAATTAAATCAATACGTCGGTTTATTCAAAAATGAGTTTGATAAGTACTTTCCGTTTATTCACTTACATACTTTGATACCCTCAATTGAGAATTATCCGTTATTACTATCTATTGCATCAGTTGGAGCACTTTATGGGTTCCATTCAAGCCATGCAATGTTATTATTTAATATTACAAGGTTTAGAATTCACGAATTGTTAGAACGTCAAAAGACATTTAAGAACAATAATAGCATACCTATTTGGGTTTATCAAAGTATGGTCTTAATGATTTTTATTGGAACTTTTAATAATGATCTGTTGATAACTAAAACAATGGAAATTTTACTAAACTCCCTGATTGAATTAGTTAAATTGACCTCTTTAAACTTGCCATTAGAAAACTTCCTCACTCCACCACCAATAATGGATAATTTATTAGAGTCATCAGTACAGGTACAAGAACAAAGCTTTAATTATTTTATTATTGCACAATCAAGAATTAGAACTTGTCATACGATACTACTTATTTCCAACCTTTTCACCTCATTAATAGGGTTAGATTGTTCTTTACACTCTTTAGATTTGAAATGTGGTGTTCACTGTAAATGGGAACAACTTTGGCAATGCTCAAATTATGTAGAATGGGTTGAATTTTTAAGAACTCAACATTATGTTATTGATTCTAAATTTGCATTAGTTGAACTATCAAATGGTAATGAAAATTATAATAACTGTTTGAATTATTTGACTATGAATAATTACGTTTTGAACGATGATGATCATATCAATAAAAAATTTGAAATGAAGACTTTATTATCTTTATTAATGTCTATTCATGAAATGATATTTCTAGAGAGAAAATTGATCAGCAATGAAACAAATGGTGTTATTGCAGCTACTAAATGGAGAATGAACTCTAGACCTGTCATTGAAAGCCTGATAAAGAGCTGGGAAGGTCTTTATATTAAAAGTGGGGGAGTCTTCTATTTAAATGAAGCTAGTCTTTCAGTTATCTATAACAAAAATCCAATAATGAGATTAATATTACCACTGTTATCTTTTGCTAAAATTAGGAAGTGTATTCATTTAACCCCAATAATTGAAAGCATATGGAAAAAGGATTGGATTGGAATGAATGAAAGTTTGAAAGAATTAAATAATGATCCTGAAGCTTTGAAAGATGCAACAAATTATGCCTTAGATATTTTGAAGCTTTGGATTGATTACGTTGCTATTCATAATGACGCTGAAAAGACATCAATTCGTACTCCAGTTTTCTTTATCACATGTATTTTTACATCATTGTTGGTCATTGCAGAATTTCTTTTATCAGTAGAAAAATGGGCACAAAATTATGGTATTAAAAATCCATCCTTTTTAAATGCTATCGAACGTACATTATGGTTACGTTCTGAAATAATTTTCAAAAAAATTGAAAATTCTTTAATATTGAATGATAATAATAAGACATATGCAGAATATTTAAGACTTGAGGCAAATGGTGCATTAGATGTTGAAACCTTAGACGATGAGATTGCTAAAAGTGCTGTTCATCCAAACACTGATATCCATGAAACAATCAGAGTTATTCAAAATGCAAGATTATCTTCAAGAGGTTTGTATTTAGGAGTTAGAATTCTTGCTGATGCACCAATTTGGCCTATTGCCTTATTATTTGCCCAAGCTTTGAAGGCAAGAGCCATTTACATTTCCAAATCTCAACCTTCCTCACCACTTCAGAACGTCTAGTAGTATTTTGTTTAATATTTATGACTTTTAACGAAACATTCTCATAGTTTTAGTTTGCTATATAAGTATTTATGTATAATTAACCATTCGAGATGATGCTTTGTAGAGTTTGACCGTAATCTCGAGACAGATGAGAAGAAGAAGAAAAAAAACTTTTTAACGTCAAAAAACAGTTATCTAAGCTAGGAAATTATATACTTTAAAGATCACGTTTATTAAGAACTTTAGGTCTCTTTTGAGTGGAGTATTTAGTTTATCTTGCAATTACAAAAATCTCGATTTTTAGATTCAAAAACCATGACAAAGTTGCAAGGTAGAGAGTTATATGATTCTATAGGTAGACCTATAAAAATAGTTGCACCAATGGTGGATCAGTCAGAATTGGCTTGGAGAATTTTATCACGAAAATATGGAGCAACACTATGCTATACACCAATGTTTCATGCTAAGTTGTTCGCAACTAGTGAGAAATATAGAAAAGATATGTGGTCAGAATTAGATGGTGATTCGGAAAAAGATCGTCCATTAGTCGTACAGTTTTGTGCAAATGATCCAGAATATTTATTAGAGGCAGCTAAACATGTTATTGGAAAATGTGATGCAGTAGATTTAAATCTAGGTTGTCCCCAAGGTATAGCAAGAAAAGGCAAATATGGAGCATTTTTAATGGAAGACTGGGAATTAATTTATAAATTAATAAATAAGCTACACTTAGAGTTAGAAATACCAGTTACAGCTAAGATAAGGATTTATGAGGATAGAGAAAAGACTTTAGAATATGCTAAAATGGTATTGAAGGCAGGTGCACAGTTTTTAACAGTTCATGGAAGAACAAGAGAGATGAAAGGTCAAAATACAGGATTAGCAGATTGGGAAATTATCAAATACCTGAGAGAAAATTTACCAAAAGATATTGTTTTTTTTGCCAATGGAAATATCTTATATCCTGATGATATAACCAGATGCTTAAATACAATAGGATGTGATGCTGTAATGAGTGCAGAAGGAAATCTATATAATCCTGGCGTATTCAGTAACAGTGAAAACATTAAATCTCATTTCCCAAGGGCTGATCATGTTTTGAGAGAATACTATGAAATTGTTAAAGATTGTCCTGGTAATGCATCGAAAATAGCTATGAAATCTCATATTTTTAAAATATTAAGACCCTTTTTATCGATACATACAGATATTAGAGAACAAGTGGCTAAAATATCACCAAAACATAATTTGGAAACAGTTGAAGCAGTTGTTAAAAATGTTGAAATAATAGTGGAAGAGATTTTTACGAAACCAGATATTGATGAATTAGATAAAATAGAAACCGGCTCTCTTGAACTATGGGGTGGTTTTTATAAAAAAGTTCCATATTGGAGATGCCAGCCATATTTTAGACCTGTTAATGGAATTGCTGGTGATAAAAGAGTAGTTGAATCACTAAAGTCTCAATATCTAAAAGAAAATAACGACAATAACGACAAAAAGAGACCAGCAGAGATTGAACTTGAATCAAAGCCAAAGAAACAAAGCATAAGTGTTTAAAATCCTAACGAAAATATGTATTTTATTTAACTACCCGTTTGTAGCACATTTTTTGACACATAGTTTCTGTAATAATCTATGAAAAATTTCATTAAAAAGAAGATAAACAATCAACAACGATGGAAAGACGAGAATCTTTGAGCAGACGAGCCGATATTGAGGCTAACCGTGAGGAGAGGCAACCTCTATTACAACGTATTGGACGTAGTAATAGTCTTTTAAGCTGGTCTGGTAGTTTCCGAGAAGATGGGGCGAGTATTATTAGTACAATAAAAGATTATGTTAAAGAAAAATATCCATCAATGACTACTATAAGGTTTGTTGCCGGGTTATTATGGGCTTTAGTTGCAGTATTTATTTTCAATTTGATATTTTTACCAAGGACTTCGCTGAGACGTGATTATAGACGAATTCATTTCTCCAAACTATCAAAAGATGAAACAGAAAGATTGTTCCTTAAGAGTCTATCTGATGAAAATCATTCAAAGGAATATTTAGAGAGATATACAAATTCATCACATCTACCAGGTGAAGGTCAAGATTTGGTAAAATTTACATTCGATAAATTTACAGAATTTGGGTTTCAACCATATTATCAAAAATATTATACTTATTTAAATGAACATGTTGATAATGGGTTATCATTAATCAGTCCACACGGTAAAAAAATTTTTGAGGCTACGTTAAAGGAGGATATTGTTGAAAGTGATCCAGCTTCTTCGAATCCTGAAGGAATTCCAGTTTTCCATGCTTATTCTGCAAATGGGAATGTAACTGGAGAATTTATCTATGCAAATTACGGTTCCGAAGAGGATTACAAACTATTAAAGTCCAATCTTATTGAAACAGAAGGAAAGATTCATATAATTCGGTATAACAAATTATTTAGAGGCTTAAAAGTTAAACACGCAGAAAAGGCAGGTGCAATCGCTGTTGTTCTATATACTGACCCATACGACGATGGATTAGTTACCCAAAAAAATGGATTCAGAGCTTATCCAGAAGGACCGGCTAGAAATCCTTCTAGTATCCAGAGAGGTTCGGTTGAATATTTCACAGATTCACCAGGAGACCCAACGACACCAGGATATGCAAGTCACAAAAGATCAAAGAGACAGAATCCTAGCGAGACTTTACCCAAAATACCTTCCATTCCAATAAGTCAGAGAGATGCAGCAAAAATATTAAAAAAAATTAGTGGAAAGGGATTACAACTAAACTGGACTGGTAATCTAGATGGATTTGATTATTCAACTGGACCTTCTACTTATGAATTAAATCTATATAATGAGCAAGAATACAAAATCAAGCCAATTACAAATATCTTATATGAGATACCTGGGTTAATGAATGAAAGGGTATTTATTGGAAACCATAGGGATTCGTGGACAGTTAGTGGTGCAGCAGATCCAAATAGTGGCAGTGCAATTTTACTTGAAATTACAAGAGCATTTGGACAATTAAAGAAAAAAGGCTGGAGACCATTAAGAACTATTGTTGTTGCATCATGGGATGGTGAAGAATATGGGATGTTAGGGTCGACCGAATATGGAGAAGATCATGGAAAAAATTTACAAAAGAACGTTATTGCTTACTTGAATTTAGATATGGGAGTTGCAGGCCCCAAGTTACAGGTTGACTCAAATCCCTTATTAGACCATGCTTTAAGAGAAACTAGTAAAGAAATTCCCTTTAATGGATTAGGAAACTATACATTACACGATTATTGGAATAAGCAAGATGGAAATAACATTGATGTTATCGGAGCTGGTTCTGATTTCACGGTATTCCAACATCATCTTGGCATACCAAGCTGTATGGTTTATTTCAATATAAATGGTTCGAGTCCACCATTACATGTTCATTCAAATTATGATTCAATAAATTTTATTGAAAAGTTTGTTGATCCAGATTTCAAATTTCATAATACATTAGCTAAATATTTTGGATTTTTAGCATTATCGTTTAGCGAAAATGAAGTTATTGAATATCATGTTTCTCATTATGCTAAATTAATATCAACTTTCTTTGAAAATTATTTTGATAGTGTACCAGATAGTTGGTTTGAGAAAAGTATTTTCATTAATCGGAAAAATACATTGGTTAAAGATTTCATTACTGATGTCCAATCAAATTTGAAAGATTTAGAATTAGTTGCGAACAAATTTGATGAAAGAGTCGAATATTTACAAGGTCAAATCACAATTGATTATGCGTGGTTTCAAGCTTATAAAAAGGTTAAACTTGCAATTGATATCAAGGTACTGAACAACGTTTCAAAGAAACTAGATCAATTATTTCTATATGAAAAGGGTTTACAAAACAGACCTTGGATGAAACATATAGTTTTAGCACCTGATAGATCAACTGGTTATTCTGGTGATACTTTACCAGGACTTCATGAAGCACTTTTAGACAACGATTTTGAAGAATTTGTTAAATGGTTACAAATAGTCAATTCTAAAATAGTTAAAGCATCAAAGCATTTATCTTTATAGTAAATATATGTGAGTTTACCCTGATTCTCAACCATTTTGGCCTTTCCTCGAGGCCCAAAAAAATTAATATAAGTTTTATACTAGACACTTTACAACAACTATAAGATATACTATAAAGAATGATGCCGTTTTTAAGAGTTTCAAGAGGAATTCGTCAATTTTCATCATCATCAATCAATTTTGGCAAGAAAATCTATTTTATTCCATCAATTGAAGGTATGTTTTTTTAGATCAAATTTGAATAGAATTTCTTGCTAATCAAGGTTTAAAAAGGTAGAAAATTAGATAGAATTGAATTTGAACTATATGATGATGTATGTTGGGAAACTTTATTCTCTTTTATTCTAAAAAACTAATATTCATGCTTAGGTTGTTCCAAAAACTGCTGAAAACTTTAGAGCTTTAGCCACTGGTGAAAAAGGGTTTGGATTTGCGGGATCACCATTCCATAGAGTCATTCCACAATTTATGTTACAAGGTGGTGATATTACACATGGCAATGGTTATGGTGGTAAATCAATATATGGTGATAAATTCCAAGATGAAGTAAGTTACATATATACTAAATTCGAAAAGGGTTTTACTAATGATAGAACTTTATCAAGAAACACACTAAGCCAGGCCTTCTTTCAATGGCAAATGCAGGACCAAATACTAATGGTTCCCAATTCTTCATTACAACCATTCCAACTCCTTGGTTAGATGGCAAACATGTTGTTTTTGGTGAAGTTACCAAAGGTTATGACACTGTCAAGACGATTGAAGCTTACGGAACTGCTTCTGGTAGACCAAGAGCCAAAATTATAATTGAAGAATCTGGGGAAATTGATGAATAAAGAATATATAACTGTAATTATTCCCTCTCTATGTAGTATAGTTCCTTTTCTAAATTACTTTGCCTAGTGTTCTCTCTCATAGTAGGAAAGCCGATTTTCTCGAAAAGTTGAACAAAAGGAAAAACACTCCTTGAAAAAAAATCCCAACCAAGCAAAATTCATAAAAGACACACCATGGAGGATCTGAAGAAGAGTTTGAATAATATATCGTTGTATGATGTTAAGGCTTACGTTCGTAAGGCCCAAAACGTTGTTTATAATTATACCGAGATGGAAGCTAAAGTTAGAGAAGCTACAAATAACGAACCATGGGGGGCATCATCAACATTAATGCAAAAAATTGCAGCTGGTACTTATAATTATAGAGAACGTGAAGAAATAATTGGAATGATTTTTAGAAGGTTCACTGAAAAGGCAGCCAATGAATGGCGTCAAATCTATAAGGCTTTACAATTATTAGAATATTTAGTTAAGAATGGGTCTGAAAGATTTGTTGATGATGCAAGAGCAAATTTAAGCTTGATTCAAATATTAAGATCTTTCCATTATATTGATTCTCAAGGAAGAGATCAGGGGATAAATGTGCGCACCAAATCTAAAAATTTGATTGAATTATTAAATAATGATGCTCAATTAAGAGCTGAAAGGAAGAAAAGTAGGGATAATGCTAAAAAATTTCAAGGAGTCTCAGGTGGTATTTCTAATGTTGGAGCAATTCACGATTATGATGAATATGGGACTTATGAAGGCCGGATTTTTGGTGATGGTGGTGTTTACGGTCAACGTTTTGAAGAATCAAGAAATTCAAATAAAAATGATGAATTTGAGGAATATGATGTTGAAGAATCTTCATCAAAGGTTCCAGGTTCAAGAAAAGTTAGTAATAATAATATAAAACCAATTCCTCCAAAACCTGAAGTTGATTTATTTTCATTGGATGATAATCAAGAATCTACAAAACCAGCTGAAAAGTCAAACGACGATGATTTTGATGAATTTGGTGATTTCCAGAGTTCAGTTCAATCTACGCAAAAGCCTTCATTAGCAAATAATCTAGCAAGCTTATACCAATCACAATCATCTCAACAACAAGTTCCACAATCCTTTCAATCTCAAAATGATAATTTTGGCGCTTTCACCTCTTTTGTTTCTTCTGCTCCACCACAATCCCAACCTCAAGGGTTTAATTCAGCTCAATCTTCTAATCAAACTCAATCTTTTAACCAAGCTCAATATTTCAATACATCTATCTCTGCAGGCCCTGCTGCCACTCAAGCACCCAAAAAAGATGCTTTTAGTTCCCTATTCCAAGCTGCTTCAACTAAAGCTCATCATTCGCCAACTTCCTCGATCTCAAAACCAATACAACCGATCCAACAGCAGCAGCAACAACAACATCAGCAACAACAACAACAACAATCAACATCAACTAATGGTGAGATCAACCTATTGGACTTGTAATCCATCTAAAAAGATTTTATATGTTTTTAATAGAATTTGTCTTTGTAATTTGAGATGGTGTAGTGTTCGAACCATTGGGATGTTTTCCTTAATTAAAAATCTCGAAAATGATCGAATTACCAACAAGTTAAGAAGTTTAACAATGACGATATACTCATTTTGGATCTTTGATAAGCATTGTAAGCATAGTTCATTATCGTTGAGGATCATCTATTAATTTATAGGTAATTGTATTTATAGTAGAGAATGGACTCAAGTGTCAATTCAAGAAAATAGTGGATCAATAAACTCGAAAAATAATGAAGATTCAGCAAAATTATTATTTGGTGCTTTATTTTCCTTACGAAACATTGCTAGAAAGTCAGGCAATACCTCAGAGGGTTTAAATACTCTGAATTCATTTGCTACTGCTAAATATAGAGCTCATTATTATGAGAGTCCAACGGGGTTAAGATTTTGTATCTTAAGTGATCCATCAACTCAACATTTACAAAATGTCTTGAAAGATATTTATCAAGATATATATATTGAACATATAGTTAAGAATCCATTATCGCCAGTAGATTTTAAACCAGGTGTCAAAATAACAAGTTCAAATTTCATAAAAAGTATTGATTCATATTTATCTACAATATAATGAATGGAAATTTAATCTATTTCACCTCTCAGATTTCAAATGTTTCTTCATCAACCAATTCATAAAGATCACCTGATAGTTTAATGATCTTTTTCAGTTCAGTAGAAATTACACTACTAACCAATGCATATGAATATAACAAGACATAATCTTCGTTTGCCAGCAGTTTTTCTTGTCTTATTTCCCCTAACTTAACCAATATTTTATCCCTTGCATGTTCAATTGAAGCAGGTTTACTTGGTACCGGAATACCTAACATTATCGAAGATGAGAGTAAATAAAATATTAAAAATAGAATATTTTTCAGTTTTTCCATTTCTTGTTTTGTATAATTTAAAACTTTTAACTCATTTGGTGTTACCGAAGGTTTAACTGATATCATTGTATTCATCTTTTGAAATGAATCAATTATTTTTTCTGTAGATTTTATCATTTTTTTATAAATTTCTAGTTGAAATTTCCCCTTTAATCTTGTTTCCTTTGGGGCCTGTTTCAATAATAGTTCTAGTTCTCTCATTATGTTATTTATACCCCTTTGATCTGCTAAACCAATTAATTTATAATTTTCATATTTTAGAGGGTCAGAATTCCAAATAATACCTAATCTTAACCATAATATTGATAATCCCTTTTTGAGTCTTCCTCTTGCAGTTATTGGTAAGAAACTGATAGTCTTAATCAATGCCCAAATAACACCCCCAGTGATTCCTAAAAATCTATGGACTGCAATATCGAATATTATTGGGTCCGTATCACCTTTTTCTTAATCTTCAGATATTGTCAACTTAAAGCTATACAATGTTGTGATATTATACGTTAATAATATAAATCTCCCATAAGCATTATTAGTACTCCAGTTCAAAATTATATCAAACCCAAATATTAAGATTATCGAACCTGTTATACATAATGCAAAAACATTACCATCTGACAAACTCCAAATTACATATGCTATAAATGCTCCTAAAAATGTTCCTAAAAATCTCCAATTAACTGTCATTGTAGTGCCTCCTAATGATTTATTCATTATTATCGAGTATGTGGCTAATGCCCACTCGCCTCTCCATTCCATGAATTTTTGCTTAGTTGAAGGCAAAAATGCTAATGATACTAAAACAAATGAACCTAATCCAACTCTCAAGCCAAATTGAACTTCAACCTTTCTTAAAAAACCAAAAAAAAATTCCCAAATTCTATAACCAATTGAATGTCTTTGTTCTATGGCAATAGTCCTCCTTGGTAAATAAAAAAATTTTGCTTCATATAAGAAACCAACCCTAAGGCGATTGAAACAAAAGTCAAATTGACCATAGCACTAACTTGAATCCATCCTTGGAGATATAATCGACTTGCGATAGATGTTTATATCAATGAAACTGAACAACTATATAGAATTGAAATTATAACAAATATTAAACTTTGATGCGTTGATCCAAATGTTCTTGAAGGATAAAAATAAACAGCTACTGTTGCAACAACATGTTTTGAGTCGCTCTTGCCCAGTAGTGATGAGAATTTAGTGTTATAAACAGCTAAAGATGCAATGAAATATGCCAACTTTTTAAAACAACTTGATAGTTGTGCTTATATAACCAATTGTTAAATTGATGCCAATGTTCAAGTACCTTATCATTACTTTCTGTCGACATGAAAGAATCATACTGCCTTATCCTCCTCGCTCCAGAAGAAGAATAACTCATTACTGTTTCCCTGAGTTGCCATCAGTTCCCCTTCCAATCAGCTCTTGCCCCTCCCAAAAGGCTTATATTATTGTTTGTTTACAAATATATTTATTTTCTTTGAGGGAAGAAGTATTTCCATAGAGTGGCCCTAGACCAATTTTGATGAAGGTGAAAGTGGGTATACCAATTTTCTTTTAGTGGGACGGCGAAGAAAAAAATTTAAATAGATGATGAGCTTTAATAGAGCTTTAAATCAAAAGATGTCTGCTATTGATGATGATATTAAACCTGAGCTAAATAGGTTCATAGTTAGTAAGCTCACGCAGATACCTGATTTCTCTGAGGAAGTTTCAGCTGTTTCCGAGTATATCGTATTGCTTATATCGAATGGTAGAGGCCCAGAAGACACATATAATGAATTGAAAGATTTATTTGGAATTGAAGCTTTACAAGAAGTCGTTAATAGTGCATTTCAAGCAGTAGCGGATCATAAAGCTAGAAAACAAACACAACAGCAGGATGTCAGTAATACACAACAAATACAACAAGATAAGGCTAATTTATCGGGACAAACCAGTATACAAACAAAACCTATAGGATCACAATTACGTTCTAACAATAACGGTATTAATAAAAGATTACCAAACGCACCAAAAAGTTTTGCATTAAAAAACGCTGCATCCTTTCAAAAAGCGCTAAACTTATCGAATACAAATGGTATAGAAACTTTTGTTAATGCAAGAGGTCAATTGAAAAAAAAAGGACGTTGCCATAAATTTCCTCATTGTCCACATAAAGATTGTCTCTATGCTCATCCAACGAAACCATGTTTCCAATTTCCAAATTGTCCAAATCCTCCAGGAACTTGTAATTATTTACATCCAGGTGAAGATGATGCATTGATTGCAGAATTAGAAAGAACTAAACAAGAATATTATAATCAAAAACCTAATGGCAGTAATAAATTTGCTAGTGCAGGTATTTCCCTTTGTAAATTTGGTGCATTATGTACAAATCAACAATGTCCATTTGGCCATCCAACTCCAGCAAATGAAGATTCAAAAGTCATTATATTAGAATGGTGCCCTTCTAATTTGGAATGTCAAGATCCAAGTTGTAAAAAAGCTCATTCATCTTTATCAAAAATCAAAGAAGTGAAACCAGTACAATTGCAATCATCAGCTCAAGAGAAATCTTTAGAACAGTGTAAATTTGGATTGAACTGCACAAATCGTTTTTGCAAATTCCGCCATGCATCTACACATGTTCTCTGCCGTGATGGAGACAAATGTAGTAGAATTGACTGTTTTTTCTCTCATCCTATAAATGAAGAGTGTCGTTTTGGTGAAGATTGTAAAAATCAACATTGTTTATTTCAACATCCAAATGGGAAAACAACAACAATTCCTGCTAAATCTTTGACTTGGACCAAAACAAATGAAAGACAGTTCGCAGTTCCTGATAGCGAAGTGCTTGAACAAGCCCCATTACAACAATCATAAGAAAAAAAGGGGAAATTATATGTATTATTTGCTTGTATATTAGAATTATTTAACGTCACTTTTAATATTTTATGAAAAATCGCACTACATTAATTTCAGATAAAAAAAAAATGTATTTTAAACTTCTAAAAAATTAATTAAATAATTTAATAAGCTTTTTTGTTTGAAGCAGCTTCTTCAGAGTAAATATCTAAAGGAGAGTATGGTAAGGTTTGTTCCTTCCATAAGTTTGGGGTTAAGAAACCATAAGTGTTAGCAATAGCAACGAAAGCAGCTTTAACAGTGTTTTCTAATGTTCTTGTGGAACCTGAAGATGAAGTATAAGCATCTTCAACACCAGCTAATTGTAATAATTTTTTAACAGCTGGAGAAGCAACAATACCTTTACCTCTTGGAGCTGGAATTAATCTAACAGAAACAGAACCAGATTTACCAGTGGTTTTAGCAGCAACAGAGTGTGGAGCACCCAAGTTAGAACCCCAATAACCTCTTCTGATTGGGATGATAGATAATTTAGCAATGATGATAGCAGCTCTGATGGCAGTAGCAACTTCTTTAGCGGTTTTGATACCTAGACCAACATGACCGTTAGAATCACCAATAACAACAACAGCTTTGAATCTAGTTCTTTGACCAGCTCTAGTTTGTTTTTGAACTGGTTTGATTTTCATAACTTCATCTTTCAAGTCTGGTAATAATTGGTCAATGATTTGGAATTCCTTGACTGGTAAAGAGTGTAAGAAGATTTCTTCAATGGTAGTGATTTTACCAGCTTTAACTAATCTACCTAATTTAGTGACTGGAACCCAACCTTTTTCTTCACCATCTCTTCTACCACCTCTTCTACCTTGACGACCTCTGTTACGGCCAAAACCGCCTCTCTTTGGGGCTTCTGGAGCAGCTGACATTTTCTAAATATTAATTAAAACTCGTCGGAATTGTTCGTGGAAAGTTGATTGTGGTAACTTTCAATCGACGTTTGATGTAGTTCTTTAAAGTAAGTGTGTGCAATATAAAATTTTTCAGACGATTCTCAACTGCTTGTGACGTTTGTCAGGTGTTTGGATGAATACCAGGGTTATGATTTAATCACGTGACTTGATGTATTGCCAACAATTACTTACTTTCTGTCAAGCTTTAACGCGAAGATATTGATAGGTTGTGTCACAATGAAATTGATTCGAATCATACTTAAATAAGGAATTCATTATAATTATTACAGATAAAAAAAGTTTCAACATTGCATATTTATATGGGCAGCTCTGACCAATCACCTTATCCAATTTAAATAAGAAAATTTATAATTTATAAAAATAAGTAGTTGTAACGCTGAACCTCTCAAATCTCGACATTTAAATTTATTTGAGGGATTTCTTGCTGTATTTTGGATAATAAGATTTGAACAAATATCCATCAAGTGCAACTAAACCAGCAAACCCAGCTAGAATTGCAGTAATTTCACCATCAGTTTTACGTCCAAAGAAACGAGTACGTTCTTCAAGACCATATATTGCTGCAGTAATTGCACCTAAAACTACAACTGTTTGAGAAGCAACAACTGGGTTCTTTAATTCTTCTTTAGCGTTTACACCAGTAGCATAAGTTTTGTCAAACACATAGGTAGTAGCTCTCGAAACGTGGGCTGCCACTTTGTTTAAGAAATCAAAAATAGGGCCTTTGTTACTGTTATACTCCTTTTTAAGCTTATCAGAAGCATCTTTTTCGGCCTTCTTGATATCATCACCAAGTTTTGGAAGATCTTTCTTTACATCTTTTACTTTTTCTTCAATTACAGCTTTACCTCCTAATGCGTTTTCTTTAGCTTTACCTGCTGCTTCTTGGACAACTTCAACACTTCCTTCTGGGTCTGATCTACTCGAAATCTCAGGTGGAGATGGAATCTTGGTGTTCTCGCCAGGACCATTTTTAGCGGCTGCAGATGCGTATCTATTATAATAATTAGTATCACTGATTTTCCCAACTGAAACTCATTATACTAACGACATTGTTTTTTGATTGAATTAGTTCAAAAATTTGTAAGGATATGTGGCAAACTGATAAGAATATAAATCTCTCTCTATAGATTCACTAAATAATAACTGGATAATAACAAGAAACCGCAATAAGACAGAACAAGTTTAGTACGAGTTCAAAATTCAAAATTGTATTCTTGATGTAGTAGAATAAAGGGGTTTAAGAAAGTGATAAAGTCAGTTATGAAAGTATTTTTGAGCTTCGTAGCAATCGTGAGACACAGCAGGATCCGGGGCAAATATGGCAGAATTTTGACGCAACTGCTTTTGGCCAAAGTAGCAATAGAAGTTAAAATTACGCTAAGTCGGAGCACTGGGACTGTAGTTGTAAGGCTTTAGGGCTGAAATTAAAAAATTTAAACAAATTAGATTCTTCTGATTGGTTTATGTAATTCCTTTTTTCACATACTCCAATTGAAGTGAGTGGGTGATGTTATCTGCATCTTAACTATGCCACTCTAAGAAATCTCACAAACCAACCCAGAATCTTTTGATAAAGATTAATAGTTAGCAAAATAGCCAAATCTGTGAGTTTTTGGTCCTTTTAATTATTTCAAAAAAGAAATGTAATAGAAAAATGTAAGATATCCATACTAATGAGTGACAAATTTAATAATAATTTTTTTTTCATAATTTAATTTAGTTAAGTGATATGACGTAGTAATATTTCGTATTTTAGAGGTAGCTGTTTTCACTACGAATAGGTTTTGATATTATTCTAATTTAATAGATGTAAAACATTTGGTCTACTTACTTTCAAACATAGTTGGAACTTTTAAGCTACTGGCTGTTGTATTAAACGGCAATATTTTTTAATCTACAGTACTAACCGGTTAATTAATCTAATTTTATAATTTATCCGAAAACGAAATAAGCAGCTCTTAATGTTGGTTACTAAGTCAAATTCAGGTCTCAAATTTACATATTCCAAAACGGTGTAGCCATAACAGTCTACACGTTACCGTTATCTCAAATTGTATATGTTGATAACGGCGGGAATTAACTGCTACAAAGTTTAAAGCTTGATTCTAAATTTAGTTTTGAATAATAAAAAAAAAAAAGAGATAAAGGGCTACAACACGTTCAAGTAATACTGTTACTCTAGTAAGAGAAGATTCTCTATACCAGTTGTTGGTAATTTGATTGGGAATCATTATTTGTTCACAAGGGAGTCAAATTTGCTTATCAGCTAATTTGGTTTCCCAGAACGGTTCTTTAAAGATTTTAGGGTACTGTTCGAAAGTATTTACTGCAATACATAAAAAAGAAATTTAACATTGCGCTCATCTACAGAGAAGGTTTTCAGATGCGAGTGAAGCATTCGCTCATCAAAATCAAGGTGTCAAAAAATTACTGGCCTAACTGAGTTTCGGGTTATTAAAAAATAGAACAGACATATATCAAAAGCAAGTTCTTATTACTCCATAAAAGAGACTATTGCTAATTTATAGTTTGAGGGATGAGTTTAAATGTCAGTAAGGTAATTTAGAATATACATGGTTTGGTACTCAAAGTTAAGTTACGTTAACTTTCGATCAATTTGAACTCTATGAGCAAAATAAAAATGACTCCTATTTAATCAAACTTTTTTTGGATTGCGGTTAACCGATCTTAGAGAAACTAGTTATTATTAAAAAATCAAGTCATTTATTCTATTTTCTTATATTGATACCCACTTATAATGTACCAGAGATCGAGTTCCCGGTATAAGCCTATGTATCTTTCTTTTTCTTTTTCTTAAAATAATTGATTATTCTTATATTAAAGTGAGACATGAATTTGAAACTAATTAGCGTTAATGTTTCAAGCTAATTGGAATTAAGTTCATGGTAAAAGACTAACTGAATATGTCAAAGAATAATGTGTCTCCCATAGGCCATATAATTTCGCAACCTTGAAAATTCTTTGGCCGAAACTCCACCATGCAAGAGAAGGGCACCGTTTTAAAAAAAGAACAAAGTTTTGTATAACAACCTCTAAAAAAATTGTCCAGGGTGTAAGAGAAAGCTGTAGTTATTGCATTGCATATTTATACATTAATACACATCAGTAACCCACTTAGGTCAGAAAACAAATTGGTTCAAATTATAAACTTTAAAATATAAGCCAAACTCACAATTCGCATAGCATACATTGTGCACAATGCGCACTGCAGAGCTAATAGAGAAAAAATTGAAAAAGAATAAGAGGCACAAATTATATAGAATAAACTGTCTATTCTGAACTCGCGAAAAAAAGGGAGTAAAGGTCTAGAAGTAGTTAGAGAGCTTTCTATGTCCAAGTAAATGCTAGTGTGCACCTCAATGTAGACGTTACTTGACGATAAGGATTATTTGATTAGAGTTCTCGATAACTGTAATTTTTATTTTGGTACAGAGCAAATTTTAAAGTCTAAAAGATTTATCCAATTTAAAGGTTTTTCTCTTCAAAAAGAAAGAAAATTTTGGCATTACAGGAAGCTTATAAGCGTCAACGGAGAATAGAACCTTTAACCATTCTATTTCTCGTATAGAGAATATTCCATAGACTTAAAGAGATCATACATGGTCACGGAGGTGAGGGGGTCGCTACTACTAATAACCTGCTAAACTTGGCTCTACCAAATTAATTTGACCGGACATGTATGAGAAAACTTTAAGCTAACCAATGCTAAAATCTGCTAGTGAACATCTTTCTAAAGCTTAAAGTGAACGAGAATAGTCGAGTTCTCAAACATGCTTCTCTTCAGCTTCCGGCTTTTGAACGAAATGTGAGGTTACGCTAAATGAGATATTTTCACCGCGACAATGCTCAATTTCCTAGGAACATCATTTTTTTTTTCCAATTATGCGCAAAAAAGCATAAAGTGTAAACTTCCAGCAAAAGCTCCGCCACAGGCGCAGTGCTCTTTGAGTCTGCAGGTTAGTGATTCTCGCTGCAGTGGTTAGGAACTTGGAAAAGTTTAGGTTTGGATATGCTGCACCTTAAGAGATCTCTAAAAGCCTCATGGATTTTCACTTGCAGATCTGCTCGAAGCTTGAAGTACAGAAGGAAAGTGCATTAAGTTACAACAACACCGGAAAAGTTTATTTTACCTGAAGTGTTTCCCATATCTTGTATTTAAACACGCTTCATTCTCCAAAATACTGAAAAAAGGGTTTTTGGCTAAAACTGGACTACAGTGTTTTGAGGATTCAGTTAATCTTCATTTATTTCAATATTGTTTTAAACTCGTGAAAGAGAACAGCGCATACGGTTTTAAATACTTGCTCAACTAAAAACAAAGACCTGAAGTTAATTTCTATTGATTTTTTTCCGTATTTCAAAGAACTTGATCATCAAGCAATGACATCTATCGAAGAATATTCATTTGTGGAACCATCAATGTCTAAGTATACTTTTCAACAAGATCCTAATCCCAATTTAAATTTTTTATTTGAATTCCCAACTAATCAGGATGTTTTAACACAAATCAACAATCATCATTTTGAGAATAATACCAACGATACAATTCCTCTAAATCAACTTCAATTGATTGATCAGGATTTTCAATCTCAAAATTCTGGCTTTTATAATAATAATCAAGGACTGGAGCAGTTTGATTTTACAGATGACCGATCGCCATATTCTCAAACTCTTCAACATCCAGAATCCCCTTTACATTTACAGCAAAATCAACCACTCTTCACACATAGTACCACTGGATTTCCACCAGTAGATGCTTTTGTTCCACCAACCATTGATAATTTATCTCAAACGCAAATTGACAATAGACTGAGAAACTTTAGTGAACCAAACGTACTTAACACAGTCAATCAGTCATTTGTAAACATTACCGAAACTAGTATATCGTTATCACCAAATTCTGTTATATTTAGCCCTACCTCACAATTTGGCTCAACTATACAATCCTCAATCGAACCAAATGATAAATCAACCTCAACTTATAAAAGATATAGAGTTATTAGAGGTATAAGCTCTGGGGGTTGCGCTACAAAGCCACCAAAAGAAGTATCCGTTGCACATCATCATTATGCCCCAGTTAGTTTAGAGTTAATTGAATCATCACTAAAAGATTTATGTCTCCCAGCTTGGAGTCAATCGGAAGAAGACGATAAAAGAAGAATAATAAGGATTGAACGCTTTCAAGTTGGTTCCAAGATTATCGCACAATTTTCTATTGTTGGGTCTGCCCTCGAAAACCCTAAACCAAAATTAGCGAAACCAGGTGTTGATGTTGTTGAGGTTTCTTGTCTCCAATGTCATAGAAAGCTGGGTGAAGATAGAGATCAGGATACTGACAGCGAATTGTATTCAGAAGTAGACTATTCTAGTCTTGTGAGAAGTTTTTATATTACTAGTGTTGAAGTTATTAAAATTGTTGAACTATTAATTGGAACTGAAGTTCAAGAACCTGCTGAACGTCGTCGTGAAAGAGGCCGTATTAGATCTAATTTGGTTCCATTTTGGTCTAAAAAGCCAATTAGCTCACGAATTTCAAATTCCGATTCTTCGCCAGTTCCATTAGATCCAAGTGATTTTAGAGTTGAATTAGCAACAAGAATAATGGCTTATGATATTAGAAAACCAAGAGGGTTTGATAAGGAAGTCCGTATTCTAAAATGGGAAAGATTAGGTCCAGCTTTACGTCGCGCATTACAAAGTTACTACGCTGAAATTCCTGACGATTTCGAAGAATTAAGCTCTAATGAATATATATAAGTTCATTTCTTAGCATTAGCTCCCACTAGAATTTTATGGTTGTTGCCTTTCCTGTCATTTTTGTTAATCTTATTTTGAAGTTTTGTTTGATATATGTGCTGATTTTCGGTCGTTTTGGTGTGTGGTGTGTTTTTATGATTGCTTATGATTTACAGATTTTATTATTTAGCTTATATTTGAGGTTTTCGTTTTCTGTAAACAAATATAGAATTATCAATAGTTCACAATTTTGTAGTTTAGACGAGACGAAAATGTTTCTCTGATCAATATAATGCAAAACGAGTTCGAAATGTCTGAAGTATTCATGTCGGAATATTTATCATAATGATCTACACTCCTGATTTGCGAAATTTAAAGTAGAGAAGTCAAATAACGCACCTAAGCAGTTACGCTTTTCACTCAAATTTATTTAACCCTTTTTGCACTGTCTGAAAGAAATCTGAAAGAAATGAAAGTTTACCTCTTAATTGATAAAAGCGATGAGAAAGAAGAGAAACTTGTGTAGCTATTTCAAGCAATTGCATAATTTTGATCTCATCATATCAGAATTTATTTACAGTATTTTAGCGACAAATTCATAATTTATGGTAAAGAATATACCCAAAGTGTTGATACCTAGTTTGGAACTAGTTTTTACTGATAATGAGATTAAGAGCTGACAGTTAGTCTACTAGATAGTAGTTATCAGATAGTAGTTATTAGATAGTAGATATCAGATAGTAGATATCAGATAGTAGATATCAGATAGTAGAAAGCAGATAGTATAAAAACTTTAGCCGCTATTCAGTTTGGCAATCGTTATGCGTGTCGTGCTATCATTTAACATGTCTCTAATAAATATTGCCCAAAAACGTTCAATCTACAACAATCATCGGCATTTAAACCAACGTTTAATGACGAAATCTCGAGACAAACTTTAGGTTTCTAATAGTCATTTACGTTAGAAAAGAAATTTGTTATAACATGCAGATAGAAACAGTTGATTTCAATATAGGTTGACTTTTAAGGAGTCGATATCTTGCGTGTCCATAATTCCTCTTCTCGTGCTGCCTCTGAGGGCCGAAGGGTTTACCAAACGGAAGCGTGGTAGCTTGCCTGAAATTTTCATCAGGGTACTGAGATGTTGTAAGCATAGTTTCTATTTTGGACTGGTAAATCTTCTCAATTTTTTGCATAGGGACTAAAATACTCTCATAGCTCATTTACAGTCGCACTGAAATATATTTTATGGAGTACTCAAAGGTGATACCTGAAAATCAGTATATAAGCTATAAATAGTTTTAGAGACTACGCTTTAAAGCTTCTCAAACTTATTGAGTAATTTTTGACTCCGGTCGATCACTTTCACCTTTTTTAGTGTAAGTGCATCATCTCTTTGTCTCAGATTTCCTAAGTAAAGTAAAGTGGCTGAAAGAATTATGCTAATAAACTCGTTACAAGGTTTGTATCTGTTCCTAACACATAAACATGTAATATATTGTAATATATTGTACGTATAATGTTGATTATTTTAAGTCTTTTTTGAGAATCATTCCGTTACATGTACATGATAGATACGTCTTTTCAACAATAAAATCTCCTTATAGGCAGATGTCTGCTTGGCGCACTCAATCGCTATTTAAAATAAGATTAAAATAGCGAAGCTCTTTCCAGTTAGTTTTTAAGGAATCCAATTAGGGCTGCCTCATAACTTTCATGCTTCGTCATACAGGTCCCTAGCTACCTAGTTCACTTTTCAATTACCCTTATTGGGGTGATTTTAAAGCTTATGTAAAACTACTAATAAAATCTGTCAAACGCTGTAGGCTGGATGAAACCTTAACACCGAAGTTCAAAGGTCAGAGCCATGAAATAATGATGTAGGAGAGATATTTCTTCAGTTTTCTCAAAAGCCTGCTTTTTAAGAGGTTTGAGGTGATATATGTGAATAAGATCTTAATGGTGTACATAACAGACACTGCAGTCTAGGCTAGATCATAATATGTGCTGCTTTTTTTTTTTTAACTGCGAGTAACAAGCAGTAACTCGATTTTTATAGTACCGGAATTATTTATTATGTGTGCCAATGCACATTATATCGCATAGTGTACCTTAGATGCAACTTTCGTTTGTGATTTCTTCCCGTTAGGAAAGTTTCTCTCGCCCGCTGGACGTTTACGAACTACAGTACTAAAAATAATTATACAATATTTTGGGTATTACAAAAGACCCCTTTAGTACTTGACAAAAAAACAAATATAGGTTACACTATTAGCCCAATTGAATCCTCTTCTCTCAAATGTTTTATTGAATGTATTTTTTTTATGTTAAAATTCAAAAATTTGCCAATTTAAAAAAATATAAATTATAGTGTGTTTAAACTAAAAAAAAAATTATTTTAATACGTTCCCTTCTGCACAATTGCATGGCATATATTCCTTTGAATATAACCTGCATAATCAAGGAAGCGGGAAATATTGAACATACCAAATTGCAACCTAAAAAGGAGTATTGCATAAAGTGACAGTAAATACAGTTTGACTCCTTCCTTCTATTCGGTAAACAGACACCAAAGAATGTTTAAGGTACCTAGTGTTCCATGTTTAACATTATAGTTGATATCTTTTTTTTTTTGGTGCGCGGCAGAAAATTTATTAGGACATCAGAGAAAGTTATATTTCTTTTTGTTTGCTTTTTGATAAATAACCACAACAACAACAAATAATAACAATAAACATTGAGGTTTGTCTAGTTCTGATACAACCAGGACATCAACCCAGGCTTTTATAACTTCTTTAGTATCTAATGGTGTCGTGTTTATTGTCTTTGTTACCTTGTTTTTAGTATTTAGATTAAGATTTAAACGTATTTATCAGCCAAAATCTCTATTTGATTTAATAAATGATGAAAAAACCCCAGAGCCTCTAGCAACTGGTCTATGGCGGTGGTTTATACCATTAATTAAGAAATCTGATAACTTCATCATAAGACAAGCAGGTTTGGATAGGTATTTTTTCATTAGATATCTTTCAATTGTTGCCTCATTTTCAATGTTTTATATGTTGTTATTTTTCGCAATTTTGTTACCTATCAATGCTACCAATGGGAAAGGGAACACTGGTTTTGATCGATTCTCATTTGCAAATGTTGGTAATGAACATAAGTATTATGCTCAGTCTATTTTAAGTTGGGGTTTCTATCTAGGTATTGTTTATATTGTCTATAGAGAATTAACTTACTATACTTCAAATAGACAGGCTGTACTTTCATCTTCAAGATATGCTAGAAAATTATCATCAAGAGTTGTTCTTCTCCAAACTGTGCCAGATCAATATTTGGATGAGACTGAATTTAGTAAATTATATGACGATGTTAAGGGGGTCTGGATCGCTCGTGGTGCTTCGAACATAGCTGGGAAAGTTGAGGAAAGAGACAAATTAGCATTCAAACTTGAAGCTGCAGAGAATAAGCTATTGAAACTTCCAATGAAAAATAAACTAAAAAAAGATAAGAAGAATGAAATTATAAATAAACCAGATGATATTTCTGAATATGTACCCAATAATAAAAGACCGACTCACAGACTAAAGTTCTTGATTGGTAAAAAGGTTGTTACCTCTGGATGCTTTTTCTTTTTTTTTTTCTTAAATAAAATGAAAAATGGACTATATCTTATTCTATTAATAATAATAATATTATTAAGACCATATTTATTTTTCTTATAAGGTTACCAAGACGAGAATTCCGGAGATTTATAGTTTTCCAAATCCAAATGAACTCACTGAACCTGAGGCCTTGCATCATGCTTATGATTACCCAGCAGTTCAGCTGAGACAGCTTGCCTATGGATTCCTAGGGATTCATTTGGCCTTTCACAAATGGACAGCTTCAAAGGCATAATAGATATTAGTGATGAAAATGCTCACTTCCATGAAAAGGGGAAAATTGAATGGAGTGGTGCACCACCTTCATATGAAGAGGCAGTCGCATCATCTCAATCATCTCCATTTTTTGAAGATGAAGAAGACAACCACGAAAAGTCCAAATGAGAATTTTCGTCCTAAACTCTTGTAACATTAACCTTAGAATATTTTTTTATTATTCATTTTTTGTTTAAATTGTTGTATAGTTTAGTTAATATTTGACGTACGTATTTCTTTTAATGTTATGGGTGTGTGTTCTTTACCGAAACGCTTTAAAAAAGCAGAGAGAGAATACTTATATGATCTGATATTGTGAAGAAGAAGAATTATAATATGATAAATAATCTGGGACGATTAAAAATATTGAACAAGTGTTTGAAGCGTTTTCTTTCAAGTTCTACTATAAATAAAAACTCCTACTCTTTAGTATCTGAAGGATCTAAATATACAAATGATTTCAAGGCATATCTTAAACTACCAAACGGCAAAATTGGTTCATATTTTCATGATGTTCCATTGAATCTGAACAAAGAAAAAAAAACTGTTAACGTTTTGATCGAAATTCCAAGATGGTCTAATGCTAAATTTGAGATTAGCAAAGAAGTTAAACTAAATCCAATTAGTCAAGATATAAAGAAAGGACAACCAAGATTCGTGAAGAATTTTTTCCCATTCAAGGGCTATATTCATAATTATGGAGCTATTCCACAGACATGGGATGATCCTACTATCACAGATAACGCTACTGGCTATAATGGTGATAATGATCCAATCGATATCTGTGAAATAGGATCGAGAGTTGCCAAATTAGGTGATATTTTTGAAGCAAAGGTGCTTGGATCTTTGGCACTAATTGATGATGGAGAGTTGGATTGGAAAGTGATAGTTATTGATACTAGAGATGAACTGGCTAGTGAGTTGAATGATATTGAGGATGTTTTCAAGAAGCTTCCAGGCTTATTAGAGAGTACTGTGAGATGGTTTCGGGACTATAAGATACCAGATGGAAAAGGTGTTAATCAATTTGGATACAATGGCGAATATGTTAATGCTACTAAAACGATAGATATCATTGAACATTCTCATCAGTCTTGGAAAACATTGGTGAAAGGTGGACTATTAGGTAAGGAAATTCCTCTTATTGTTAACACTACTTTAGGAAATACACCAGGATATACTACAAGCTCATTTGAGGAAGTTATTAAATCAAATGCCAAACCTGATTCTGAGATCCCTGTTTCGGTTGACAAAGTATATTATATATGAGGAGAAAAGCTAGATTGGGATAAAGCTGTACATAGAAGCCAAAAATAGTTAAAGTAGAACACTTTTATCTATAAAATCTGTTTAATGTAAGGCATAAACTGATTTTCGCGAAAGTGTAATTACCGGTCCTTTGAAACCCTCGGAGATGGCTCTTGAAGAAAAAGCTTCCAAAACGTAAACAAGAATCTACTTTAAATTACAACAACTCGGCTAAGATTTAATCTAACTGGAAAGAGATTAAAATGTCTCAAACAGCCCTTGTCAATGGCGCTGGTCAAGACGATCCGACATCACTTACTGATTGGTATGTCCCCAACTCTTATTATTTCGATTTTTAGTACTAACATATTTAAAAGGTCTTTCGATCTTGCATTAAACAAACTCCAAAACCCTTCTCAGATTCAACGGATCAGTTCACTAGATAAATTTATCTCTGCAAATGAGTCTGTGATAACGAATCCATTAGCTTTATTAGGCGATGACGAACTTCCAGCGACTGATGGACTAAATATTCGTGGCTCAACCTTCAAAGTTAACGATACAGAGAAGAAGCATGCCCTGGACATTTCCAATTTGATCACTGTAAATAAGTTGGAAGTTTTAAGAATAGTCGCTCAAACGGTAAAACGTATACCACCGAAGGGGTCAAAGCAAGAAACAAAGGACGATAAAGATATAGTTACAGATGGCAGTATTTCATTATATATCAGCAATGTCTTGAGAGAAAGACGTAAAGTTATTGAACTTTCAAGAGTGCTATTATCAGCTGATTCGATTGAACTTTTAGGAAATAACTATTCAGAGAAATTGTTGGAAAACAGTGAATTTATATCTCAATCAATAACCTCTCTAGAAATTTTAATAAGTGACTTAAATAAAGCAAGAGGCTCAAAATATGAAGTGCAAATAATATCAGAGACAGTATTTGCTGTCATTGAAACGCTAAAGTTGTTGACAGCCTTGTTAATAAAAGTTAGTACCACACCCTCTAATGTGACCAAATGGTTCAAATTTTGGGAATCAAATAGGTTTTTTGAAAGCTTTCAGACAAAAATTCCTACTGAATCTTATAAAGAAATCAGAAGTTTGTTATCTTTAACAAATTTATTGTTCTTAGGTTTAGATACAAATAATGATTCATTTGATATCTCTTCTCCTTCTTTGAGGGACCATTCTTCTATTAGATCCATCAACAATTCTTTATTCAATTCACCAGCTGAAGCTCTTACTCTTTATGCTTGGAGTATTGTGATATTTTCGCTTCCAGATGACGTTACCACAAAGGCTTTTGATGAAAATGAGGATATTTTGCAACTGAGTAAAGCTTTTGCCGCAAAAGCTGCAGAGCTCAATGTGTTTAAGGAAATAGAGAACATTCATCAAGCATTGATTTATGATAATTTTTATACTGCAATTCTGGGTTCCTTTTTGATATCAGTTGTTCCATTCGTTCAGCTGACAGATTCTACTTCTGAGACATATTTGGCTGTCTTAAGAGACGCCCCAAATACTTTTGTTGAGAAATTTTTTACCGACCCTAATACTGAGAGACTATTGTATGTTACAAAAGCAAAATTTCCAGAAATTATTACACCATATTTGAGAATTTTAAGTATCAATGGTAATTTTGCGTATAATGAACTCTCAACACTATCAACCTATATGCATGTTGTTTCAACAAATAACTTAGACTACGATAATAATACTGATTCTGACTCCATAACTTTGAAGGAAGGTTTATATGTAACTCCACCATATGAACAGAACAAAGATGTTCTTTTATTCATCCCCCCAGCTACTAAAGCTAAATTAGTTCCAACTTCAGATCAAAATACTGAAGCTGCTATTTTCCAATATAATTATAATGGATGGTCTCTACTGGGAAGAATAATACAAAATGTTGTTCTCTTTCACGAGGAACAAGAGGTCCTTTTTGTTATTTTGGAACTAATCACAAACACAATATACGACTCAAATATAGATACCACCTCAAATATACTTGAAAACTTGTCTTCTTTTGTTGATGAGGGAGATATTTTAGATATTATTTTGAAGCTTTTTGAACAGTCATTACATCAAAGAAACAATAAAATCTTGACCCAAGGTACCAAATTTTTAGTGGCTTTAGTTAATACATATCCTCAAGTTGTTTGGTCCCATCTTGCTCGTTCCGATCTATTAGAGCATGGAGGAAGAGGAGGGTTGATTACTACTATACTAGGTGGGGTTGAAACAGTAAGTGGTCAATATGACTTCACCATCGCGTCACTTAAGTTGTTCAACGAACTTGTCGTTGATAGTTTGTCAAGTACTGGAGAAGTTCGTTCTCACAAGGCAGAAGTTCTTCCAAAGTTTACTAACTATGCAGTTCAAGTATTTGAGAGTTTTATGCATTGGAATTATGAGTTGCCTCATCAGAAATTTCAGATAGGGACTTTGATTCTAGATACTTTTTCAAAAATTCTCAATGCAATTTACGGAATTGACCCTGAAAACGAGCCGGTAAACAAAGTAACAAATGTTCTTGCAGCTTCTGCTAAAAGGATCATTACTTCTTTCTCAGTATCTCTGCCAGATGTGAGAACAATCAAACCTATATTGACAGCCATTGATGCTTTAGCTCCTCCTTTTTCACTTTTCGAGAGTTCTGGAAAAATTGGATTCTGGTTCACACAATGGAGTAGAGGTTCGTTGGAATTCTCTAAGCTTGTTGTCTCAATAAGATCTGCCCTAGACAAACCCCCTTCAACTTTGGAGAGATCGTTTTTCCTTAAGTCTTCTGATCTTGTTCGGATTTATAGTCAACTTGTTTCTTTGAGATCGGAAGTTCTACAGTTATTCACACAGTTAGCCAGTGCAAAATGGTCTTCAGATTCACCTTCTCTTTTGTCTCATTTGGGTGACTATTACATAGATGTCTTCATAGTGGCACTTTCAACAGATCTTGAATCTTATTCTGACGATTTTAAGGTTAAAAAATCCGTGTATACATTCTTTTCAGCTGTCATAGAGGGAAATCAGAAAGGTCTTGCAATGTTATTTCTAAATGGTCGTGATGGCTCAGGAACCACAAAGCAGAAATCCCTTTTAAGCATTCTAAAAAGTAACGTTCAATATTTAGATTACTATCCAGAATCATTAAGTATTCACTTGGTGGATGCAATTGCAAACGCATTGAATTCTTGGTCTTCCAGAAAAGAAGCAGAGGAGGATGTCAAGTTTGTTGGAACTCTAGTCAAACTACTTCACGCTGATGTCCAATCTGAGGACGTAGAAAATTCGAAAAAAACCATTGAGGCTTGTTATAGGTACAAACTGAACTCAAGAATTGCTGAGATATGCGCACTTTTGATTTTCAGCTCAAAGAATGAGAAAACTCTCAAACCTATTATAGATGCTTTGAAATCTGAAAATATATTAACTCTGATCAAACCTCTTTATGAGCCTTTTAGTTATCGTGCTTCTCTTCATAACAATCTGACTAAAAATTTCGAGAGTAAATGGCCTTTTTTAAAGTTACAACAATTTATTCGTTCTCCATTGGCAACAACAACAAGATATGGAGAAGGAGCTATTTACGATTTAAGGCTTTTAGATGAAATTTTAAGAAACAGTACCTATTGGACTGGAACCGGCTTAGTCGAAGGGTACAGAGCAGAAGTTATTGCAGCTAGTGTCAATCTTCAATATGTGTCATCTCAAATTAGTGCTGCAAAATCATGGGGAGCTTTACTAACTGCATATACCAAAAAATACCCAGTTCAGCCAGCATTTGTTAATATTGTGAGAAAACTACTACAAGCAGCTATAAGTGAAGGTGTTTCAGTTCCAATTTTCAATGAAATCTATCGTGTTCGTATTGAACTTGCGTTTTTCCTCTTGCATTATCTTACTAAAGAAAGACCATTAGAGGAAAATGATAACAAACAGATCTTAGAGCTAGCCCTCCATATAATAACTTCTTCAGATGTTGACATTCTAGGAAGCTTAGCTGATAATAATTTTTTCATCTATAGACCACTGTTGAGAATAATATCGAAATCATTAGCTAGTGTCAAAGGAAAAACTCACTTTATCGATTTGTTATCTGGTACGCTATTAGAGTTTTTTGAAATTGTTATTGCTAAGGGTTCTACGGTCCTTTTAGAATCATTACAAACTCACTATAATACTGAAGCAATCAATGGAAGAGTCGAAGATCTGTTTTTGATATTATCATTATTCAAAGCGCTCGTTGCCGCCAAACCAATTCTAAGTTTCTTATCAAGAATTTCATCTAAACTTATTGATTTTGGGACGTTAAGAGCAGTTCTTAACATATATTCAAGTTCACATTTACTTAAGGTCAAAGATGAGCCAATTTTTGCAGAGCTGACTTTGACATATATAACTGAGTTTCTTTCTGTTGATGTTATTGCTGAACAACTTATTAGCAGTGGTTTATTTTCCGTTTTAATCGAGAGTCCAATATCGGTTAAAATTCAAGAAGGAGGTATTTCTGTTCTTACTTCTCCAAGACTTCACAATATCTGGACTAATGGTCTTTTAGCAATCATTTTAACCCTACTAAGTAAGTTTGGAGTTAGATTACTTCCAGAAATTGGTGCATTTGTTAGTTATTTCTCTAAACAATTTTCTTCAACAATTCAAAGCTGGTCTCAAGATTCGGTTGCGATCACTACACCTCTCATTCAAGAAACAGAACAAATTATTATATTACAGAAAGTTCTCAAGTCTTTATATTATGAATATGGCCAAAAATCATCAAAATTAATTCCTGCATCGATTGAGATTATTAAAGGTTTAGACACAAATGAGAGCAGAAAGACTTTGTCTAATGCATTGAATCATTTCTTGGCACACCCTAAATTCTTGACATCAAGAATTATTCCGACAACATTGGAAGAGCAGAGGTTATTTGAGGGAGAGGATAAGGTCAGAACCTCTTTAGTTGAACAATTTGTCTTTCAAATTAGTGAGCTAAAACAATCTCTTCTCGAATGAATAGCTACTCATTATTTAGAGCTTAATGTACGGTTTACATGAAAATTAATTAATTCATTTTTTATTCAAAAACATAGCTCTGAAATCAGCATTGGAGCGGGGCAGCGTAAACTGAGTTTCATCTTTTTGACCATGTGTTTTCGGATCAATCAAAGATCGCATATATGATTGCTGTAGAGATCTTTTTCTTCTAAGACTGCTTGGAATTATAGGTTTCGAACTGTTAGTAGACTTTTTCAATCCATTAACTGTAGTTAATTGAAGAACATGGCCATTTAATGTTACTCCTTCCGCCCTTAGTGCTGCTGAGCCAGCATCCCTTGGATCTTTAAACTCAACAATAGCCCCCCCATGTTCTGGCTCAAGAACAACATTTAGGACTTCTCCTACTTTGGAGAAAAATTCTTTTAGTTGGCCCGAGCTTACAGTATCTGGTAAATTCGTTAAAGAAATAGTATTATCAGATTTTGAATAATCCTTAAATGCCTTAGCTTCCTTTTGATGTACTCTTTGTGACTTCTTCTTTGAAATTGAAACTTCAATTATACGGCCTTCAAACGATACTAAGTTTAACTCTAGTGACTTTTGAGCTTCTTCCGTAGTGCTAAAAACAACAAATCCATAACCATCATGAAGCTTTCCTTGTTTCTTATTAGACTCACTTAATGGTAAGTGAACGTTTTCAACACGACCAAAACGGTCAAAGAGTTGTTTCAACTTGAATGCTGTGACTTTATAGAAATCTAATTTCGAAACAAAGACCTCTCTTCCTTCTTCTGCTGCACCAGATCTAACCTTCTTTGATCCAGGATCAGATATATTGACTGATAGTTTATATTTTTCTATTAATTTACCATCAAGATTATCTATGGCAGCTTGTGCACTTTCCGAATTAAGATATTCAACATAACAGAAACGACGCTGTGAATTGAATTTTAGTGAAGGTAATCTAACACTTGTAACAATCCCAAAACTCGAAAATTGCTCCAAGATTTCTTTTTCATCAAACGATGGAGGAAAATTGTTTACAAATAATGTATTTTTTAATAAGTTTTTAACTCTGATTTGTGAACCCCCGAAATTTTTGTAATCCTTAGTTAAGGCTCTTAAGACTTCATTTTGTTCACTAAATTCAATGATGGCCTGTTGACTATATTCGTCAACAGACACTAATTTGATATCCCTAATAACACCGCAATCTTTGAAGAAGTGTCTAACTTGTTTCTCAGTGATTTTTGAGGGAATATCACTTACAGACACAGTTAAATGTTCCCGATCTCTTGATATAGGTGTTTTTCTCTTTTTGTCTATTTCAATATCATCTTTATCATCCAGTTCAATTTTTCGTTTCTCGGGATGTAGTTCATTTTCTTCCCCTATGATTATTTCTGGTTCTTGAATATTCAGCTTTTCCTGCAGAGATCTAAGATTTTGAACTTCTCTAGATTTCTTGTATATTTTAGCTTCTAGTTCTTTGCGCGAAGTATTGGATCCAAAGGCCTCTTCATACCTCAAAGCTTCCTCGAATATTCTTTCAGGCCAATCTAACAAGTGAGCTCGAGATATTGCAGCATTTAATATAGTAGAAGAGGACTTAAAGTCACCATGGCGTTTTTCAAAATAGAATGAGATTAACCAAACTTCTGCCTCAGAAGGATATTTATTTGTTTGGTCTCTTAATAACTTCCTAGCATCGTCTATTCTATTTAGTTTTTCATAAATCATTACAACGAATCGTTCAATAGAATGAAATATATCATCTGAATGTGAAGATGATATGCTTAAATAATTTTTGATAAGAGAGGAAAGATCCTTTTTGTTTGATGTCTGTTGAAATGATAAATCAGCTATTGCAAAATTCTTCCATGTTTGATAGTCAAATGGCTTATGGGTAAACATATAATCCCACCTAGCTTTTAGTGATTTATATATAATTTCTGAATTATTAAACTCTGTTAAGTTTCTTAAAATCTCAATGTACACTTGTGCGTGTGAAGGGTGATTTCTTAAAAATCTTTGTAATATTGTATATAATTCTTCACCATTGATCTGGTAATCATATGCAATATAAACTAGATTTTCCCAAATATTAATCTCATTAAACTGTAGAAGAGCTCTTTCGCATAACGAGGCAACCACCTGGAAGTTTCTTTTCTTCTTCGGTACGTATGCCACTTTATTTAGTACATCAATCCATTCCTCTACTGATTCAAATAGGGCAAAATCACCCACGAATATTTCGTCAAATTCTGCCTGAGTCTTTTTAGTTCTTTGATATATCTCATTACCCTTTGATATTTCAACTTCATATTTATCTGGTAGTCTTTCTGACACAAATGATGAATATAATGAAAAGCTTTCATCTATTTGAGCATGTGGTGTACCTAATCGATCAAGATAAATTGATTGTAAAAAATGGGAAGGTATGTCAGTTACGATATCTTCAACGTCATTCTTCAAGAGTTCATCTAAATCACCATTATCGAGTAATAATTGTAAATGAGATTCATCTTCAACAATTTTCCCAAGCAATTCCAAGTATAGCTTCCAGACTTTTTGACTTTTAGTAAAATCATGGAAGGCTTTATCAGAACCTTG
Organism: Wickerhamomyces silvicola; assembly: GCA_030570795.1. NCBI lineage: Eukaryota > Fungi > Ascomycota > Saccharomycetes > Phaffomycetales > Wickerhamomycetaceae > Wickerhamomyces > Wickerhamomyces silvicola. Next base: position 646,673 of record JAJLWN010000001.1, on the reverse strand, counting down.
CTTCAACGTTGATATATATAAAAACTGTTGTAATTCAGACCTATTATCATCATTAATAACATGATTTTGAACTTTTATTATAAAATTTAGATATTCAAGATAAAATTCCGGTGACTTGTCATCTTTTTGAAGAGAATAATAGTAATCCTTCCAAGCAAAAGCATTCTCAACTGGTGATTCTAACTTGTCAATATCTTGTTTCCATTCTAATATCTCCTTCTTTGTTAAGGCAAAGTATTCTAAAAATTGTTTCCTCAGATAATTCGAAGTAACTATATCTCCTGATTCCCTAGCAGTTTCTATCACTTTCGAGAAAGACTCTCTATCAAAGAGATTATAATCACTCATGGGTAAATTAAAGACTCCAATAGTTGTTGTTTAGTCTGTTATTGCACTAACCAGACAAGCTATTTTTTTTTTTTTTCTTTATTGGCCTCTTGAAAATTTATTTAAACAGGATTAATAGAAGAGGTTAATAAATGGATAGTCAAGGGTATCTAAAGTCATATGGCTGGATTGAAGGGCAAGCTTTGAGGAAAGGAGGGATCAGAAAGCCAATTTTGGTGAAACATAAGAGGGATAAGAAGGGAATTGGTCATCAAGTTAATGGTGCGGCCGACGCTTGGTGGGAGAGATTATTTGATGGTCAGTTGAAAGGTTTAGATGTAAAGACAAACTCAGAAGGTGTACGATTCAAGCAGGATAAAGTAGTTGCCACAGCTGTGCCCAAGGCAGACTCACCATTGTATAGGATGTTTGTTAAAGGTGAGACATTAAAAGGTACTACGGGGAAGATAGTAATTAAGACAACGATATCGAGTGTTTCTAGTATACCAGATGTGTCTGATATTTCTAAGGTGAAATCTGGGTTTGAAAGTGTGAGTTTAGAGGAGGAAAGAAAGGTGAAGAAGGTGAAGAAGGAGAAGAAGGAGAAGGAGAAGGAGAAAGAAAAGAGAGCAAAGAAGGAAAAGAAAGGAAAGAAAGAACATAAAGAACATAAAGAACATAAAGAACATAAAGAACATAAAGAACATAAAGAACATAAAGATCATAAAGATCATAAAATTCATGAAGGAAAGAGCCAAAATTCTGAAAAGAAAGCCACTGAAAAGAGAAAAACTTCAACTAAAGACAATATCTCAGTAAAGAAAACCAAGCATTAATATTCACTTATAAAAACATGTAGATTATTCGAAATATTTGATACATTATTGGATCTGTCAATTCTCGACTGTTGACCTTTAAAACCACATAAACAACCAATTTACGAAGAAGCTTGTCCAGCATGGGTTTGAAGAAGGAGGATGATGAAGGAGGTGATCTGTTAAGATTTGGTATCTATGCTGGGGTTGGCCTTGTTGGACTCGTTCTCATTAGGTCGGTGTTATCTATAATTATGATCTTGATACTCTTTGTTGTGATCCTTATAGCTTCACCATTAGCTTGGATTTATTTTATTAGAATACCCAAGGTTGACAATGGGCTCGTAAGGACAAGGTTTCCAAGGTTCAAGTTTACTGGTGATGAGGAATGGAGAAATGAAGTGGTACTGATAGAAGAGTCTGAAATGTTGCAGTCACTAGAAAATCCTACAGATTTCAACAAATGCATAGATGAAATTCTCAACTATATCATTAGAGATTTCGTTAAGCCTTGGTTTCAATCAATTTCTGGTGATAACGCGTTTCCTAATGAGGTGAAGTCACAACTGAGGTTGGCATTTTCTCAAGTAGAGTCAAGATTTTTATTACTTGATCCTGCAAAGCTTCTTGTGTTAGATATATTACCACTAATAACAAAACATTATACTCTGTTTGTTTCAGCAGAAGAAAATGTGATAGGAGATAAAAATATTAGTGGATCAACAGAATTAGATTTGAAGGTAGCTAAGGAATATGATGAAATTGGGAAAGTTCATCCTTATATTTCTTTAAAGAATGTTAGTAATGAACAAGAAAAAAAACAATACGCAAGAGATCGAGTTGGCAAATTTATAGTTCATCTTCTTTCCACTGATGAAGCTTCATCAGTTGGTGTAACTATTTTAATTAGAGAATTATTATCAAATGTTGTTATCCTTCCAATAATTAACTTATTTTCAGATTCTGATTTTTGGAACCAAAATATTGTTAAATTTGCAACTGCTACTTTAAAAGATAGAAATCAAGTTAGAGAACTACGGAATGTTATTAATTCACAATATAATAATTCTAAACCTATAAAATCTGGCAAACTACAATTATATGATAAAAGAATTACCCCACAGACAAGACAACCTGAATTCGAAAAATATTTAAAAAGTGTTGAAAAATCAAACTCGCTACCAAGCTTGAAACAGTTGAAATATTATATTGCAGTTCAAATAAGCAGAACACATAGATTAAAATCAAAATCTGATAAATTCCTGAAGTATCGTAAAAGACTGGAAGTTACTAAGGATCGTATTGATAAACGTATAAAAGAATTATCTGAAGATGAACCACAATCAGAGGGGAAAAGAAATTCCATTATAGATCGGACACCTGATCTTGAAGGATTTATCACTAATTTAACGTTGAATCAAATATTAAACAATCCTTCTTCACTATCGTTTTTTATGGAATTTATGGAACAACGTTCAAGAATTGTATTATTACAATATTGGTTAACTGTAAATGGAATTAAAGATCCATTAGAGGATCCCCAAAATCCAGATTATGAGGAAGAGTTATCGTCGTCTGCGAGTTTAGATGGTATAGAAGATATAAAGCAAATTTTCAATCAATATTTTAGTAACAAGCTTTTACGAGTTAGTGACGATGTTTATCATGAAGTTGAGGCCTTTATTAATGGAAAAAGTAGAAGTATAGAACAATATTTGAAAGTCAGAAAATTAATTTTAGTTTTACAAGTTGAGGTGTATAAAAGAATGGAAGAACGAGATTTACCAGGTTTTAAAAACTCAGATCTATTTTTAAAGTTAGTTGCCAGTGAGGCATTTGAGCAATCTTTGATTAGTCAGGTTGATGTTATTAGTGATAGTGATGACGATGAAGAAGATGACGACCAAGAAGATTCAAATATAAATGGCTCACTATCTGAGATTGAATACGCTTTAAGTAATATTTTATCGGATAAACAAAAACCGAAACAGGATGAAATGACAAGCAATTCATTGGAAGACTCTGTATTACGTCAATCTGCAAATGACCTAAGTTCAAGTAGCTCTAAGAGAGCGAATAGCACGGATAAACTAAAAAATGAGATATTTGGGTCAGAGGCAAAGGGGTTTCTAGATCAGAAACCTTTGTTTGTAGATAGTGATGAAGATGAAATTGATGATGATGAAGATACAAAACTTGATATTGAACCAGATTTTTTCTCAGTTTCCCATGATCTGTTGAATATCGGAGAAGAGATTTCAAAACTTGAAGAAGAGATTTCTAAACTAGCCAAACAAAGTCAGATATTAGATCCACTTATCTTGAAGGCTGAATTAACTAGTAATATTAATGAGCTAAGAATTTTGAAAAAATCAAAAGCAAGTTATCAAAGAGAGATTGAGACTAAAGAGCTACAAAAGCAACAGTTAATTGTACAAGACAATGAAAACAGTCTATTTGGTAAGACAGATATTGCTATAAATTCTTGGGTTAAAGGTCATTCTAATGGAAGGGACTACGTGGTTTACGTAATTGAGATAGAAAGACTACCAACTCACGAAGATGAGCCACCAACTACGTGGGTTGTTGGTAGAAGATTTAGTCAATTCTATAAGTTAAATGAAGTTTTGAAACGTGAATGTCCAGAAGTTGAAGGAGTATTATTTCCTAAGAAGAAAATTGTCTTAAAATTTCAACAAAGATCACTTATTGATGAAAGAAGATCACAGTTGGAAAATTATATCCGTCAACTTCTAGAAATCTCCAAAGTTTGCCAAAATAAAGAGTTTAGAAAGTTTTTAACAGTTGAGGATTATAAAGTTTCTTCTACTTTACAATCATCCTCGAGCTCTAGATTTGAAATCAAGGATGCAGCAAACAAGTTATACAATGGAATTTATTCTGGAATTGATTTATTAAATAGTAGAAACTCAAGCATTGAAAATTTCCGAAATACTGCGGATGAAGAAGGAACTCCTGATTTTGAAGAAGTTGAAGATATGAGAAAAGGAATGGAAAATTTCGAACCAAGATCAGGTAGAATATCATCTAAGTCCTTTGTTAAACCAGTTACAGACTTATTCATTGCTTTATTTCCATTAAACAGACCCAATAGCTGGCTTAGAGGTCGTGCTATTATTGTTGTCCTTCAACAACTATTTGGTAGCACTATTGAGAAGTAAGTTTTTTTTTTACATCTTTGTCAAAGAAGACATACTAATTTTGCTCAAAGACATATAAAAGGACAAATTGCGAATTTCACCACTGCAGATAAGATGACTGAAGTTGCTTTAACGTTGGAAAACATATTATGGCCAAATGGAAAATTTATGGAATCAGGATTAGCAAGAGCGCCAAAAGAAAAGATTCAAACTAAACAAGAATCAAAATCACTTTTAGAAGATTTATTAGTTGATACTTGTTCAAAACTTGTTGGTCAACAAAGCGCAAAATCCGCAAGCTATAGACTACACGCGATGTTACAAAATGATTTATTAAATACAAATTTGTGCTTCGAAATATTGGACATCTTGTTTGATTCTTTATTTCCAGAGTTACATGGGGTTTGGAGTTGATGGTTTATCTTATTTTCTTAATTTATAATTTGAAAATTCAGCTGTAACATCCGATTCTTCTATTGTTCTTTCTAAGATTTGGGCTAATATCTCTTGTATTAATCTGAAAGCTTCTTGAATATGTGCAGGTATTTTTGCTTGAACTAGAGGTGTTTCATTTTCGTTTTCAATAGCATCAAAAAATTGATCGTCAGACGATTCTGTTTCTTCATTTTGTATCCCATCTAGTCTGAAATATGTATCTTTATCTCTTTTTTCATCTGATTCAGATTCTTTCATCTCCACAACTTGTTTAGTGTGATTGTTTAGGAGTTCTTAACGTTTTGAAGTAGAAATTTTCGAAACTTTTGATATTACTTGTTGATCTTTGATACCTGATTCGGATAAAATATCTTTCCAAGTATATTTGCCTTTCTAATACTTAGTTTTTCTATTAGGTTTGAACTTGGTAAAGGTTGAATCTACTTTATTTAGAATCCTTTCATAAATCATCTCCGGTACAATTGCATGATCAACAGTTGGTTCAAGTGCAAATTATCTATTATCTATTTCAGATACATCATGATAGATTTTTTTTTCTAAAAATTAGGTCAACTTTAATCTTGAGGTTTTCGTCTGGATTAGATTTAACAGGATTTTGATCGATTTTAAGTTCTGAATAGTAACTATCATCATCTTTCAAATTTTGATATTCTAATTTCTTGCCGTATTCTTTCCTCTTCACATTCTTCTTCTAATCTCTCTTCATCAATGTAGACCTCGGATAAATATACTTTTTTCTTTGCAAAATTTTCTTGTTTGATGGTTCAGGAAGTTGCTCTAAAGGTCCTCCTAATTGTCTATTTTGATGTAATGATGGACTTTGATCTCTCGGTATCATGATTTCCTTCTGATCTATTTCTCCCAATTCCTCGGGTTCGTCAACATTTTTTGAATTCAGTTATCTAGTCTGGTATTTTTTCCATAGGTAATGGAAAGCTGCCCAAACTCTCCATGGAAAACTTGGATTTTACTGATGAAGTAGATGAGTTGAGTATAAATGAAAAGCCAAATCCTTAGAGAAATCTTCTTTGTACTGAGCCAACACATTCTTCGCCTCTTTTAAAACGGACTGCAAAGATTGACCAACATCACCCATATCTCCTACCATAAATAAAGACTCTTGTCTACCTTTTATAGTAATAAGTTTTAAAATTCGGTATTTGTGTGTGTCCCTTAACCATATTCGCGGAAGTGCACATCGCTTCTATGCAATTATACTGTTTGTTTTTTGTTCTTCGGTGAGAAACCCAAGTGGTTGTCAACAACTAGAAGAGGTGAAGGATGCCTGTATTAGAGGAAATATCAGATAGTGAGGATATCGACAATTTGGATATGGACTTGGCAGAGTTCGATCCTACCTTGTCGACTCCATTAGCTCCCAAATTGGAGAAGAAAATTGTTAGGTCACAAGATAACGAACCACCATTATTTCCTCAAAATGAGATTAGTGAAGAAGAAATACTACGGTTTGAGAATCAAAAGAAGTTTTCACAGAATGAGTTGGAACAGTTGAAAACGTTGCAACTAATATATCCATGTTATTTTGATAAAAATAGATCTCATAAAGAAGGCCGTAGAGTATCCAAGAATCTATCAGTAGAGAATCCTTTAGCTAAAACTATAGCAGAAGCATGTGTTTCATTACATCTAGTTGCAGTTTATGAACCAGATAAGACACATCCTCAAGATTGGGGTAATCCTGGGAGAGTTAGAGTTTCCCTAAAGCATGATGGTAAACCTGAATCAATATTAGTCAAAAATAAACGTGAATTATTTAATCAAATTGGGAGATATTTACAAAAGAATCCAACAACTCTAAAATCATTAGATGATCTACCAAAACCTCCAGATTTTAAAGAGTTCGAAGCTAAAGAAATTCCAAAAGTTAAAGGTTTTAAAATGAATACAATTGTACCGGTTTTTAGTAGGTTTACATTAGGACATCCAATGACAAAAAGTATATATGAGGAAAGACAACCATTACCGACAATACCTACACCTGGTGCCAATGTACCAAAACCAAAGAACAAATTCCTACATGTTAGGAGATGATAACATATGGGGAGGTGGAAAAAAGTCAAATGTACAATTAATATATAAAATCTAATATAATTTCTTTTAAAAAAAAGTAAAGGACAGTTTCCCTTTGAAATATTAGATTAAGCTGATCCTGCTGCAAATTCTTTACGATATTGTTCAATTTTAGCTTTTTCCTCATCAGAGATACGACCTGAAAGGTAAACAATAATATCATTTAATGAAACGATAGATAGGACTGGAATATCATATTTTTTGGACACAACTTGCGTAGCACTTAATTGAGAGTCAACAGTTCTTTCTTGTCTATCTAGAGCAATAATAGTACCGACAACTTTACCCTTTTCAGCTGCAATGATTTGAAAAGCTTCATTTATCGCAGTACCTGCAGTAATAACGTCATCGATTATCAAAACTCTCTTACCTTCTAAAGAGGCACCAACTATTGAACCACCTTCACCATGATCTTTTTTCTCTTTTCTATTGAATGCATATTCAACTTTTTCGTATTTTGTACCACCTATTTCAGCCAATTTAGCAGCGGTAATAGCAGCTAATGGGATACCCTTATAGGCTGGTCCAAAAATAACATCAAATTCTAAACCTGATGAAGTTATCGCAATTGCATATGATGAAGCTAAATTTGATAATAATTTACCAGTTGAGAATAATCCTAAGTTGAAAAAATAAGGAGAAACACGACCTGATTTCAAGGTGAACTGACCGAATCTTAAAGCTTTTGACTCGACTGCTAAATCAAGAAAATTTTTTTGATAATCTTGCATTATTTTAAGGATGCTTTATCGTCAACAGGTTTCCACGATGTGAAGGGGAAAAAGCGAATAAAATCACCAAATCGAAGGGAGAAATTTAACTCGGATCGAAATAGAATACCAACAAATATAGTTAATGATATTCAACTTCTAGTTTTCACTATGTGAAAATGGTTTTTTCTAATGTCGTTATCTCTTCACAAAAAAATTTTTTTTTTTCCACGCTAAGGGGAAAAAACAGATTTAAGCGATGAGAACTTTTTAGATAGTGTAAATTACTATAAATTTGCTCCTAAATGTAGTGAAATTTGGTGTTAATTGAATTCTGATTATTATATCTATTTGAATAGAGCTTCTTTGAGTCGTAAAATTCCTAATTTTGATCGAATTCCCATTTATTCAGGGAATTTACATTGTTTATTGCTGTTGACACTGGGTGTGGAATTCCCAGTTTTATAGGTACACGCCTATTTTACTTTTTACTTACTTAACTCAAACCAAAGTCTTTTACCAATAAATGGATCAAACAAGGGCATCGCTGGCGTTGGAGGCTATAAATGTTGAAGGAGAGGTGCGTCAGACAAAGAGGTCACCCTTAAATATTTCAAAGACCTTGGATAGGTTAACAAAGCGTAAAAAAAGATCAGATAATTCCACTATAAGATATTTTCAAGATATAACCAGGAAGAGAATTCATGATGATCCAATACAAGTGCAAGCTGGTCAGTACCTACCATTTGATAAGAATAAACTGTTAGAAAGGATTAAAACGTTTCAGAAAATTTCGAATTGGAATGTTGATAGTTCAAAATTAACACCATTAAAAATTTCATTATATGGTTGGAGATGTAGTGATAATTCAACGAATAAGTTGAATTGTTCATCTTGTAATGCCACATTATCAATAAAGTTCCCTATAGATGCAGATGATGAAGTTATTGATAAGATTGAAGAGAAATATTTAGAACAACTAATTGAATCACACTATGAAAATTGTCCTTGGAGGAAACAACAATCACCTTTATCAATTTATGAAATATCGTTTAATGGGTTAAATAAAGAGCTGGAAAGTTTCAAAGAGACTTATGAGCATAATTTAAAACATGAAAAAGTTATAGATTCGTTAAAGATTGAATCAGTTCTTAATGCTGAAGATTTAACTGTAATCAATAATTGGTTGATTAAAAATGATTTGGATCCAAATGATAAAATCGTTGAAATATCTTTATTAGGTTGGGAGATTGAAAAGCAAGATGAACAATATTTACTAATATCAAAAAGTGATGCAAGAAGAATAATTATAAATAATGATGAAATAAATCTACTTAATGAACATCATAGTTGGTCTAGTTATGTTGAAGGTTACAAAGTATTAATAGATATATTTAAAGCCTTTACACAAAAATCTAAAAGTGAACTTCCAACAGAAGATTTCAATGTTACTTTAGAAAAATTGAATAAGTTAAGGAAATTATACTTTGAAAAGTGATTAATATAATAAAGAACCAATTAAGTTGCCAGAGTAACGGCTTTTTACCAAGTTTAATAAATACATACGGTGCTTTTATTGCTATTATAGATACCGTTACATTTGATCGTCTAAACTATCATCAATTTTGGTTATCATACCATAATTACAACATAGAACGTTGACTTTTGCATAAAGACCTTCCCCCAGACTACTTTCTCTCTAGTAATTTTCGATCGATTGGCCAACTTATACGTGCAATTATTTGAACAACCTGGATTTAATAAAGTTGAGTCCTCTTTCTGTCTTCGGAACTAGAGCAAGTTCATGTGAAATGAATATCTTTATTCTTTCTTATATATCAATGAAATGAGATTTGAGAAAGCTATTTTGTAGTATTATCTCTAAGATTAGCTATCATTATATTTGAATCACCTCTGTATCTCCTATTTACAAGAATGTGAACTTCCAATGGGACCAATGGTTATTGCTAAAATGTACATGATTAACAAAGTCTCTTGTTCATATCTCAGCCAAAAGTAATCTTTAATAGAGCATTAAAACCACATAAAATGGGATGAAGCTCTATCTTTAACCTTTGGAGTACGATATTTAGCATTTAGATTAAGTAAGAATATAACCTATTAGAGGAATCAGGTTAGACCAGTCAAGTCCCCTTGATAGGTTTGAATTACACTCTCATGCATGACATTTAATCGTGAGATTTTCATTTGCAGGTTTACAAAGAAAAACATGATGTCAGGTCCATACGTTGTTAAAATTAACCTGCACATAAAGGGCTCAGAATCATATAGCAACCTAAGGCATTTCATGGACTTCATTATCTGAGTTTCTCTATAAATCAATGTTTTGATACGTAATTACGAGTAAAATCCGAAGTACATCCCCGATGAACATACCATTTCACATTAACAAAGGCCGAAATATCACCTCAAGAAAACACGTTAATTATTTATGAGGTGTAGAACATAGACCCCTTCCCCCTTAATCTAAGAACAAATCGCAAGTTAATTAGTCTCTACAAAATAATCTGAAAATAAATAAGTATTTTTACTCTAAATGTCGCATAATAGTATAGTATCGTTGAAAATTTCATTAATTTCTAGGTTATCATATGTCATTGAATCGTTGAAATTATTTTTTGTTTGTCTGTTTGTTTATTGTATTTATTCTTTTTTAGTAGGTGTTGATCAATCTAATTTGTCTTTTGGTAAGTATTACCAATTTCTAAGTAAGTACCAAAAACTGAATCCCAAAAGGTACTTGTAACACCAAAGCCTAATTCATAATTTTTGTAGTGATGTTCTAAATGGTATTTTTTTAATGATTGAAGGAAATCTGGTAATTTAGCATGATGAAGGAAGTAATGAGTTAAATCATAACAAAGATAACCAAACAAACCTCCTGCAAAGCCTGCATTAGCCCAATTATATGGCAACAGTGCAAAAACCACTTTGTAGAATGGATAACATAATGCGATAAATAGAGTTGGGGGCATGACTAATCTTAAAGGATCCATTGGTAAATAATGATGAACACCATGCAATAAGAAATGTATAGTGAAAGCAACAGAGTTGTCTGGTAAATGTTCATCAAGATGGAAGAGGAATCTATGCATAGTATATTCAATTAAAGTCCAAACAAAGACTCCAAGACCGAAAAGAGCAAGAGAACCTAGAGTATTCATCTTGGCTAAACTTAAACCAAGGAAAAATATAACAACTGGTAACCAAACAATTGGAACAACATACCAAGGAGTTAAAGATAACGGCTCCAAGAAATTTCCAAACAAAGGAGCAGAACCTTTACCATAATGTCTTGGTCTGTGAACTTGATCTAAATAGAATTCCTTTGTAAATTTTCCAAATAAAACTTGAACTAATAAAGGTTTATTTAAATCCAAAAATTTATGGTTTTTATAATCACGCTCATAATCTGTAGCAATACTCAGTTTATCATAAGCTGGAGTGCCTTTCAATTCCGTCAAATCAATTTCCTCATCTTCTAATCTTACTTCAACTGTATGATTTGGATTTGATAATAACTCTTTCAACTCTTCTTCAGTAGCCAAATAACCAACTAGATAATTTTCATCCAAGATTTCATACGTTGTTTCAGAATGATTATGTGAATCTTCATCTGCTAAGATATCTGTAATATCTTTACCACCCCACTCTTCAATCAGCTCTGCACCACCAGGATGTTGATCAAGAAACTCGGTAACATTATAGATTTTTCGTTCATAAAGTGACACCCAGATATCTGAGGCTTTGTTATGCGTTGCAAGCTCTGATTTAGCAATTAAAGGTAAACTCATCTTGGACTTAATGAGATGTTTTTTTTTGTATGAAAGAAAATGGTGTTATATTTAAATTTGTATGTTTTTAAATATTTTTTTTTTCGTGTGTGTATCTCTTTAATAGGGGACACACTAGCCATAACGGCTCATGGCTTACTTTTATCAGCAGATATAAATTTGGAAGAGAGATGGGTTATGAATAACGAAAGATAGGAAAATTTTAATTGGTCTAATAGTTATTTAGATAAAAAAATAGTATATTGGAAATAGTAGAAATCTCATTTGAAGAAAAAAAAATTCAACATCGTAAGCCTGTGGCTAATGTCTTTCTGATTACATAATATGATTTTTTGTATAATTGGAAATAAATAGATAATTATAAAGGTAATTTGACGGATTTTCAAATTGGGACATATATATCTTCTGGTGAGAAACTTTGGCTTCGAACAGGATCTTTTTATCAGCTGGTGGAGTTTGTTGGGGGGCTTTTTTTTTTTTTGAGAGGAATTTGGCATATTTGATAGTCCCTCTGTCTTGAAATTAAAAGAACGCGTTCTAAAAAAAAGAAGGAAAATTCACAACTTTGTGAGTTACAATAAACCAAACAACGTTTGTGTGTGGACTTTGGTGATATTGGTTATTTTTGGGTACGTTCAAGGAGTGTGTGCAAGGGTGTTTCATTTCATTTTTGTTTTGAAGAGTATTGGAATATATATTTTAGATTATCCAAGTTAAATGACGATATGTCTTCAAACAATATAGGGCTGGATGACCAGCGAAGGGCCAATTCTGACCAAGATATTGAGTTGAAAAAAGCTAAAAGAAAATCCAATGCGTATATGGCAGCTGAAGCTGTTCAACAAGAACGTGATGCTATAAGGGTTTTAAAAAGGTTATCAATGGGTGGTACTTTAAGTTTAGATCCTGATCTACCTTATGGAATTGAAACAGAATTTGAATTTCAGCAACGTCATAAAAGAAAATCATCAGCTTCTTCAAATTCTTCAAATTCTTCTGAGGAAGAACAGGATAAAACTTTAATTAATGAAGATGACAATTCAAAAGTTAATGCAGAAAAATTATTATGGGTGCCTGCAAAATCTCATCCAAGTATTGCACCTGATAAATTTAGACGTCATGTTCAATCTACTTTGAATGGAATAAATAATGATCATTCAAATGAAAAAAATGATTCAATACCTTCTTTGAAAGATTTAACCGATGAATTAGATAGATTATCTGAAATGGCTGGATTAGCTGCAACTGATGCTGTCACTTTGGCAAGAAGTTTATCATCAGCTTCTTCATCTTCTTCTTTATTATATGATAATATTGAGTCCCAAGATGACACTATATTATCGGATGAAAATGATGTTTTAGAAGTTGATCAAGATGTACCATTAATGGGATCATCAAGCTCATTAAAGAGAAATAAATGGGCTACTTATAGTAGAAGTAAAAGATTAGGTAAGGATAAGTTTAGGAAACAAACTTCACCATTGATTGATGAACACGAATTTGATTTGAACCAAAAGCAATTACCAAAAGAGCCAGAAAACCATATCATATCTGATGAGTCTGAACAATCATCAAGATCACAATCTGATAATGGCTCTTTAGCCAAAAAGACAAATCATACTAGAAATAGACATGCTGGATCATTAATTAACCTGGAAAAAAAGAATCAACCTTCTATACCTGAGCAAAGAAAAGTCTCACCATTATCTTCATCAGAAAGTCAACCTTTACAACAAGGTGAAACATTTCATCAATTACAAAACCAACAACAAAGTCATGAAATAGAGAAAAAATACATACACCAAAATCCACTACAAAATCAACAGATTCAACAACAAAATACACATATTCAATCATCAACTAAACCTGAATCAACTAATGTTCCTCCAAAAGAAGGTCAAAAAAAGGAATCCAAATCTAAAGAATTTTTAAATATTTTCAAAATGAAACGTTCACCATCGCCTAAAAATATCAAAGATCTAACATTAGGTAAAAGAAAGAGCTCAAATCCTCTTCAAGTTAATAATGAGAACATACCATTGTCACCAACTTTACAGCATAATGTTTCTGATGGAGAACAGCATCAGCAGCAACATCAACAACATCAACAACAAAGGCCAAGTTTAAAACCTTCATCTATTAAATTAAAACCAAAAGATCAGGAAATTAAACCACAACAAAATTTACAAGCTTCTGTTAAAGTTCTTTCCAAGAATGATTATCATTATAAAACTGGCGATCCACGAGTTCAAGTTACCAAGACCAGTACCAGACGGTCATCTCAACCACACCATTCAACAAAGTCCCCAATTCAACAACAAGGGCAATCATTTCAACAGAGTGCCACAGGATTGGCTCAAACTCAAGAACATTATAAATTTCAGAGAGACTCACTAACTAAAAAACTATCAGTTGAAAATTTAAAAAAATCATCAAAACCCAATGCACCAGTTCAATTTACTGATTCAGCATTTGGGTTTCCATTACCACCGTTATCTAATTCGACAATAATCATGCTTGATTATAGATTCCCAATTCATGTTGAAAGAGCATTATATCGATTATCTCATTTAAAGTTGGCAAATCCAAGAAGACCATTAAGACAACAAGTTTTGTTATCAAACTTCATGTATGCTTATCTTAATCTTGTTAATCATACTTTATATTTACAGCAATTAGATGAGGAAAATAGTGAATTAAGTCTGGAATCTCAACTGAATGAATTTCAACAGTAAACTTATACAGATATTTATTATTTTCCTTATTCAATTCCACCAATCTTTTTATAGTTCAGCATTAATTTCATATCTACATTGAAAAAAAAATTTTTTTGTAGATATTATCTATTTTACCATGGTACTAATGCTAAACTACTTTGTGTGAAAGTAAATAATAGCCTTTGGAATCCATAAATACCAAAGATCAACAAACTATAGTACAAATAATTCCAATATTTGAATCTTAATGCGTAAACTTGCAATTTCGGAAGTCCAATAAAATTACAAAAAGAATGAACAAGAAAACAAGCCCATAAGTTATTTGTTCTTAAAAAAAGAAAGTTGGTGAATATACCAAATACTAAAGTATAAAGTATCTGGATAACTGTTGAAGCTATGATCAAACTAATAGGTGTGGATCTTGTATATGATTCATAAGCATGATGGAAATGAGCAAACGAAAAGAAACAAGGTGGTAAAAATATCAGTAATGATTTAGAGATGTTTGGAACTTGGAATAAAATAACAACAATAGCTGAAGTGTAAATTATTTCTTCGGTTAACGGACCAATTATAAGATCTCTGATTCCATAAATTGTACTTAATTCATCTTTGATATCATTGATTATGTTTCGATTAGAAAAGAAAACATAATCAATAAGAGGACCATTGAATAATACAATAACTAACAATAACGACTGTAAGATATCTCTTATAAATAGATTGAAATATCCAATATCAAAAGATAATTGATTATGAAATTTTAACCCAGGAAGCAACCCAAATTCAACGTAAATTTTAGCCAATGAATCATCCGATAATCTATGAATGATATTTGGTAATATTGCAATTGTTAGTATTGTAAAACTTGAAATTAATCGAATTCTTGAAATAGCAACATTTGGATCATTTCTATCAATTTCTTTACCATGCTTTTGAGTATAAATAACCAAAACATACAACACTGACAAAACCCCAGACACAACTATACCAGTTGATAATGAATAACCCGTTAAACTCATTTATATTCTTGAAAGCAACCTAATTCCTTTAGATCCAGTTTTTTAAGCAAAGTTAATTGTGTCTTCTCTATTAGGAAATGCTTATTATGTCTTCTCAATTAGGAAAATGTCCTCATTCATATATATCCTACAATACAATAATGAATAATATATATATTAGTTCGTCTTTTGGAAAGTCATTTTCCATATCCAAAGCGTTATTATACTCATAAACCCCACAGCTGAGGTTGCTAGTACCATATTCGATAAATAATCAGCCTTTACTTCGGGTTCAAGGCCAGGTGTTGCAGAATCAGGTTGATGAGCAGCTTCAGCTAGTTGAACAAATAATTCTGTGAGAGACGAGGACCAAGTTGAAGAAACATGTAATGGTGATGGTAGAAATAAAGACTTGGTGAATTCCTCGGGTTGAATATCAAATCGTTGTTGTTGTCTATCAAGATCAGCCTTTAATGCAACTATAATCGTTGGGATGTTTGTTGTTAACGGATGTTTCTCTCTTAATTCGACAGAATCTTGGAAACTATTTGGATCTGAAGAATCATATGCTAAACATAAAACATCACATTGCTGTAGTCTTGACTCATTATCTAAAACAGCAGGTTCTAGTTCTCCTAATTCTTCTAAAATCAAATAAACTTGTTTCCCACCTTTTAACTCAACACTGTTAACGACTATTCTTGGTCTAATAGTTGGATTATATATTTCACTGTATTGTCTACCTAAAAATGCCTCTAATAATGAAGACTTGCCACTTCTTGGTCCACCAAGAACAAAACAATTGAAAACTGTTCGATCATTGACTGATACCCGATATGGTTTACCATTTCTAAATCTTTGTTTCCTAGGTTTTGTTACCTTCAAAGCACTTGCAGTTTCTCCATTCTTTTTAGAGCCTTCGAATCCTAAATATGCTAAATATGATAAAGTTGTTTTATAGTCTAAAAATGTAGTCATACTCCATTGGGCTAACCATCCTTGTAGTGTTACGTGACCTTGTTCATTTCTAACAGTTGATTGAGGAAAGTTCGTTTCAATCCATTCTTTGGGTACTCCAGGAGTTGGTTTGAATAGTGATTCTAATTCAGAGTCATTTAATCCACCATCATTATCTTTATCAAATAATAAAAACAAATCAACAAAAAATCTATAACCAATTGGACTCAATTCAACACTTGAATTTTTGGGAACATCTAACTTGGGTAATAGAAATTTATCATTTAATGATAAAGAATCAGTATAATGGAAAGCACGAAGAATACCCCATGTTGTTTCATGTCTACCTCTCTCTGCAAATATTTTGTTTAGATTAATAAATCCATCAATGTTTAAACCATTTTCTGTAAAAGAACCTTCTTTAACTTTATTTACAGTCTCTTTAATTTCAGCAATATCATTGATATCTAAATTTCTACCAAAGCACTTTTTTTGTAATGCTAAGAATTCCTCTTCGTTCAAATAGCCATCTTGATCTTTATCACACAAGAAAAAAATTCTTGATAGAGCGTTTGTAGCAGTAGGTTTTAAATTACCTTCTTTAGCATCAAAAAGAGGTGAAATAGGATGAGTAACGGCTCTTTGACATAAATAGAATGCCTGATTAATATTATATCTATCTTTAGCACTGCATCTTATGCACGATTCAACTTCTTTGAAATCTTTCAAAATGGGTATAAATTCATCAGATATTGTACGTTCTGTATCTAAAGTGGAAGATACATCTGATTTGTTCGCACACAAAACAACAGGTAAATTTACCCCCATAGAACGAAATACATTCATCCAATAAAGTGATATTCTTTCATATGTATAATGATCACTATAAACAAGCCATATGACATCTGCTCTTCTAATTTCTTTCTGTAGAAGAGGGACATCTTGTGAGCTCGTATCTACTAAAACAGTGAAATTGGGAGTATATGGAGAATATGAAAAATCTCTCGGTATCGTTATAGCTGGTAATACCTCTTGAATATTAGGTACAAATGTGTCCTTGATCAGAGCTGTGATTAAGCTAGATTTACCCACTCCTTTTTGAGTTTTGTTAATATAAGGAATAATATCACCAAATTAAACTTACCTTCATCACCACATACAACGACTCTAATCGTGTCCTTCGACATTTCTACCAACAAATTGTGTCAAAACATCAACATTCTGATTATTATCAAAACGTATCTGAGGTTACCCGCAACCCATCTATGTTTGTCTTTTCAACAATTCAAAAATCACATCTCTGAGAGGCGAAAAGGGCTTTAAAGAAATCATAACAACTTAAACAATGGTAAGTTCCACAAAGTGAATCGGATATTATCTGAATGTATTGATTATGATGATATATATCCAGCTTAAACCATCCAATTTGGACAATTGGGTCACGTTATTGAACTCTTTACTAACGCCACTAGACTTCTGTTGGTACTGGTTACGATTTATCAAATAGTGTATTTTCACCAGATGGTAGAAACTTCCAAGTAGAATATGCTGCTAAGGCAGTCGAGAATGGAGGTACATCTATTGGTATAAAATTCAATGATGGTGTTGTTTTTGCAGTTGAAAAGATCATAAACTCTAAGCTACTAGTACCAGGTAAAAATAATCGTATTCAAACAATAGGACGTCATATTGGTGCAGCTTATTCAGGATTGTTACCAGATGGACGTCATTTAGTAAGTAGAGGTAGAGATGAATATAGCTCCTATAAAAGTCAATATAAAGAACCAATTACAGTCCCATACCTAATAGATCGTTTAGGAAATTATGTTCAGGCATATACAAGTTATAATTCTGTTAGACCATTTGGTGTCACCGCAATCATTGGAGGTGTTGATGATGATGGTGTCCACTTATATATGTTAGAGCCAAGTGGAACTTATTGGGGTTATCATGGAGCTGCTTCAGGTAAAGGTAGACAAAGTGCTAAAAATGAACTAGAAAAATTAGAGTTAAGTTCTTTGAATGCTAGAGATGCGGTAAAAGAAGCTGCAAGAATTATATACGTCGCTCATGAAGATAATAAAGATAAAGATTTTGAAATTGAAATCAGTTGGGTATCGAAATCAGAAACTAATGGATTACATCAATTTGTACCTGAGGATTTATTGAAAGAAGCCAAAGAATATGCAGAACAAAAATTAAATGAAGACGATGAAGAAGATGACGAAAACATGTCTGATTAGTCGTTAATATATACATTAGATCTCTATAACAGTAACTTATTTAATAAACTGTTTTAATTTCTCCTTTATTTCAAAATTTTCTCTTTCTAGGCTTTCGACAAGTTCTTGGGATGCTTGATTTTCAAGTTTTCTTCTTTCTCTTTCTGCCTTGCGCTTTTTCTCTAATTCATCAATTCTTAGTCTTGATCTTGGACTAGCATCATCTTTATGTATTTTAACATTTTCAATATACCACTGAACTTCATCTTGTAGTTGTTCAATCTTGGCTTTCAATTCACTAATCTCCAAATGTGAATCCTTCAGATCGTTATTTGAATTTGTTAACAATTGTGAATGATCATTAATCAATGAAGATGTTGCGTTTTCAAAATATGCAAATAGAGATCTCATAACTGCATGGACTTGATCAAATTCCAGATTTGGATCAAGTAACTTATTTATTTTCTGCTGAGCTTGTAAGACTGAAGAATTTTCTAAAACATTTTGAAAATAAGCCAGTAGATTCTTGAAATTTTGAGCTTGTAATTGGAATAAACTATCAAAACCTATTTCAAAATTACTTAAAGTTGAGATCTGATAACTTAATCTAGTGATTTTCTCGTTTAACGTATTATTATTCAGAGTTAACGTTGAACGTTCTCTCTTAGAATCCTCTAGAGCGAAAGTAAGTTTACTCTTTTCTGCAGCTAAAGTTCTTTGTTTAGTAACTGCTAGATTTAATTCTTTTGCAGCATGCTCTAGCTTTCTTTTATAATCTCTATGATTTGCGGCCATTTCATCTTGTGTTTGCTTAAGTAATTGTTGTAAGTTATTATAATCTCTCAATAAATCATCATTATTTGATCTTGCAGTGTTTAAAAGTTTTTGCAGCTCTGCTATCACTAATTCATTATCTTGTGATTTTTCTAGATCACTATTTAAGATATTAATTTCTTTGTTTAAATTAGTAATTTCCAATTGTTTTTTTTTTAATTCATCAGATTGAAAATCTTTAAATTGTTCAGATTTTTGATCAGATTTCAGTTTCAATTCCTCAATTTCAACATGCAATTGATCAACTTCTTTTGAATGATTTAATTTAATGACATTTAACCTATTTCTTAATAGTTGGGTTTCCTTTTCTTGGTCACTGACTTCCTTAGAACTTGACAATTCCTCAACCAATGATTCGAGTTCAATTATTTGATCATTTAAATTGGTTATTTTAGTTCTCTTTTCCACCAACAGCTTCTTCAGACTAGCAGCAAATTGTAAATTTTCTTTGAACTGAGATCTCAACGACTGATATTCAGATTTTAGAGTTGTGAAATCGTTTGATTGATCTAGTAGTAGCTGTTTTAACTCACTTTCAATTTTTCTTGCTTCTGATAATTTTTCTTGAACTTGTTCTTCTAAAAATGGGGGAGAATTTTCATCATTTCTTTGAGAAACCTGGAATGATAAATCATTAATTTTTTCATAAAATTCATTGATTGCTAAACTTATTACCTTTAGTTTTGTATCTATAGATTTTGATTTATCTCTAGCCTGTTTAATTGCCTTTGGGGAGTCACCATCCAAACCTTCTAATAAAATTGAAAGGATCTCGTTCAAAAGTGATTCCCATCTTTCATTATTATCAACATGCACATTCAAACTTCCTTCTTGTCGAGATATTTGACCTTTCAAGTCATCAATGTATGAATTCAATTCATTATTCAGATCCTTTGTTGCTATCAAGTCATTTTTAAGTTCTAAAACTTCTTTAATTTTATCACTATATTTATCAGAATCCTCGATAGATGTATTTTTTTTTGTTAGTTCTTTTTGTAAAGAATGTCTTTCATTTAAAAGCAAATCATTCTCTTTCTCTAGTTTTTCCATAAAATCAATCTTAAATTCATCACCCTTCCCAGTTTTCTTAACAATATTTCTTATAAATTCTGTTAAAAGTCTCTGTTGAAGCTTATAGCTCGTTATTTGTTTCCTCAAATTTTCTAATTCATAACTATTAGTTGCAGCTGATCCAGAAGTATCTCCATATCCAGAACTTGTGGCAGGTTCAAATAACGAAACGGACCTTGCTGGGGACTTGCTATCACTGTTACTACCATCCAATAATGATTGCATAAAGTTAACAGACATTTGATCACCACTGGGTGTCTCATTAGCAAAATAGGTACTTTGAGGCCGTAGTTTCCTCCAAGGGGTAGTTTCTGGATGCATTTTGGGTAGTTTAGGAGTAGAGCTTAGATTGTCTATATCGATATATTTCGTTGATTTTTTACTTTCAGTATCAGTTCCGCTAGTATCATTACTGAGTTCTCCATCATTTTCATCATCAGATGAAACAGATTGTTGACTCTCTTTAGAAATGGCCAACTGGAAATGACCGTCTTTCCTAACACTTTTCACCTCTTTATCTCTTGGAGTGGGACTTGATATAGTAGTTTCAACAGCTTTAAAATTATTTACATTAGAAGACTTTATTATCTGTGAAGTAGATAAGAATGAACTTGAATTTAAAAACTCGTTTCTTTCGTCATCTTGTGATTCATCTATCATCAAATCATTAACCCTCTCAACAGTCTCTTCTAAGTCGTCCTGTGCCATAATACCGTTTTACGTTGTTGGAGCAAATTATATATTTAAAAGACTTTATATCTGTTTTTTATCCTCTCCCTTTAACACAGAAACGTCAATTTATAAGCCCAAAATCTCTCCTTTTACAGGGCGCTACCCTATTACAACTAAACAAATCTCTACTGAATCAGTCTTGTTTTTTTCCTCTCTTTTATTCCGAAAGAATTTGTCCTTTGTTTTGAATAGGGAAACGCGTTACCAGGGCAAAAAATTAAAGAACCCCCAAAACAATACATTCCCGAAAAGGTAAACATTGTGCACGTGATCAAACTCTTAAATAAGTAGTTTTATTTTTTTTTTTGATTTTTTTCATGAATTGTTTTTGAGAAGAAAGATTTACCAATAATGAAATAATAAGTACTTTCTTTCAAGAAAGTCTTTTTTTTTTGTTTGGATTTAAAAGTAAAAAAAAGCCTTTGATAACTTACGTGTTCCTTTTTAAAATAAATAAATAAAAAAAAAAAAATATTAAATTCGCGGGAAAATATATATATATACTCTTACCCTACTTTCTCTAATCTTTTCCATCAATCAGTTCGGCCACTATGAGAGAGAGACAACTCTACTGGTGAAAAATTTCACCAGTAGAAAAAAAATTTTTTAAGTGAACAATAGTGATATCATAAGATAATAATGGGGTTAGAGCCACCTAGGTTGGAAGATATTCCAGTAGACGATGTTGACTTCTCCGACTTGGAGACCCGTTTTGCAGTTCCAGAAGATTCAACATTTGATAGATATATTGTTCTTGATGGAGCACCAATTGCACCAGAATCAAAAGTTGCAATTTTAACAAAAGTTTTGACAAAATTTTTAAGTCAAGCAGGCAAAGTCACCAATTTTTATATGCCATTAGAAGATGGTAAGACTCAAGGTTTTGCATTTGTTGAATATGAATCAGCTGGAGTTGTTGAAAAATCTATTAAGGCATTAAATGGTAAAAAATTAGATGTTAAACATCGATTATTTTTGAATAAATTAACTGATATTGAAAAATACGGTCAAAGTGATATAAATAAAGAATTTGTTGAACCTGAATTACCACCTTTTCAGGAAACAGATTATTTGAGATCTTGGTTACAAGATCCTGTTGGGCGTGATCAATTCATTTTACAAAAAGCTGATGTAGTAGGTGTCTTTTGGAATAAAAAGAAAGATAATCCAGAACCAGTTGTTGAACCAAGATTAAATTGGACTCAAGGTTTTATCAAATTTTCACCAAAGGGCTCTTACGTCTTTTCTGTTCATCCACAAGGTGTTCAAGCTTGGGGTGGTAAAGATTTTAAAAATTTAAAAAGATTCTCTCATCCAAATGTTCGTTTAATTGATTTTTCACCTTCAGAAAGATACTTGGTTACATTATCACCAGACCCAATAGTTTTGCCGCCAGCAGATCATCCAAAAAGATCAACTTTCCCATTTGGACCAGAGAGTGAAGGCCATAAATTGGTTGTCTGGGATATTGCAACTGGATTACCTGTTCGTACTTTTGCACTACCACCAAACTTAGAACAGAGAAAAGAAATGATTTGGCCATTATTGAAATGGTCTTATGATGATAAATATGTTGCAAGAATTGGACCAAATGCTCTAGCTATTTATGATACTACTGAAGACTTTGCATTATTAGATAAAAAGCCAATCAAAATTGATGATATTGTTGATTTCGAATTTGCCCCAGCTGGCGTTCAATTTGCAAATGCTAAAAAGACTGACCCATTAGCATATGTTTTAGCATATTGGACTCCTGAAACTAGTAATCAAACTGCAAGAGTTGCATTATTAGACGTTCCATCAAAAAAAGTTTTGAGAACCATCAACTTGTTCCAAGTTTCTGATTGTAAATTGCACTGGCAAGATAATGCTGAATACTTAGCAGTTAAAGTTGATCGTCATACAAAATCAAGAAAAACATTATTTACTAATTTAGAATTCTTCAAACTAAATGAGAAAGATATCCCAGTTGAAAAGGTTGAGTTAAAAGACAGAGTAATTAATTTTCAATGGGAACCAAAGGGTGATAGGTTTGTTACAATTTCAAGACCTGAAGTTCAAGGTGCTAATCCTGCTATTGCAAGAAACACAATATCATTTTATGCACCTGAAATTGCCAAAAATAAAGCACTTGCATTAAAAAAATGGATTGAATTCAAATCATTCGAAAAAAAATTCTCAAATACAATTAATTTTTCACCAAAGGGTAGATTTGTTGTTATATCAACTGTTGGTGGTTCTGCATCTCAAGGTGGTTTGGAGTTTTTTGATTTGGATTACTCAGGAGAAAAGAAAGAAGGTGAATCTGAAGATGTTAATGCGCATGTTAGATCAATTGGTACTCAACAATATTCAGGTTTAACTGATATAGAATGGGATCCATCTGGAAGATTTGTTGCAGCCTGGTCATCAATTTGGAGACATAAAGTTGAAAATGGTTACAGACTATATGATCTTGGAGGACATTTATTGAGAGAAGAATTACTAGATGACTTCAAAGCATTTGTTTGGAGACCACGTCCAGAATCTCTATTAACTGGTGGTGATCGTAAGAAAGTTCGCAAGAACTTGCGTGAATACAGTGCACAATTTGATGAAGCCGATGCTATGGAAGAAAGTGAAGCTACAAGAGAATTAATTTTGAACCGTCGTCGTCTATTAGAGGAATGGACAAGCTGGAGATCTTCAATTGATTCAAATAAAGAATCTTACGGTATTGTTGAATCGGTTACAACTGAGGAAGTTGAAGTCATCGAAGAAATAAAGGAAGAAATAATTGAAGAACGTGAAGAAATAGTTGAAGAAGCTACTAATGAATAAATTTCGACTGTTTAATAAATTATATTGTAATATATATATGCAAGAATTTCTGTTATTTTGGAGCCTTAGTACGTAATTGTAATCCATGCCATTTAGCAATCTCTTCAGCTAAAATAGAATTAACTAATTTGTGTTGTTTCACCATACTTAATCCTTTAAACTTTTCTGATGTAACATTTATTGCAAACATTGAACCACATCCACCCGATATGTCAGCAACTTCCAGTAGATCTGGACTTAACTCTCTACTTAAGATCCCATATATTTTCCGTTCATAATCACTTAGAGTAACATCATTATAATATCTTTTACTTTGCCTTAGTAATAACCCACTTCTTCTTAACATCTTTGTCTCTCTCTGATAATTTTATAGAGAGATTCTTCTCTACCAAAAAAAAAAGAAAAAGAAAAAATTGACTATATCCGGTGGCCTTATCGGCCAAACTACAATTTAAAGCATGAGAACTCCATTCGTCTATTAAGTGTTCATTATTCATTTATTATCTGTTATAATACTGTAGTCTATCCACTTCTGTCTGTAAGGCCTTCAAATCGCCTAAAATATCTACGGCACTACTTGAATTTGAATTGTTTGGAATATATGTCGAACTGAAATCATGTAAAGCTTGATTATATGCATTGTCTAGGGCTATCTTGGGAGGAAGTGGTGGATGTTGAGTATTTCTTGACGGTGGTGGTTGTGGTGGTGCAAATGCTGAAGTTATACTTGAAGTTATACTTGAGCCTCTTGATCTTCTTGTTGGTGGTGGAGGTGGTGGTGCATAAGGAGAAATTGTTCTTTGAGGATCAGCTGGTGAAGGTGATGAAGCAGATCTTGGTCGTCTTGCTGTAACAGAATTTGTCCCCAACGGTGATACTGAGCTGACGCGTGAATCTGGTAGAATTGAATCCTTCATCCCTGATGATAATGATCCAGTTATTGTTGGTACTAATGGTTGTATGGAACCAGTATAATTTGGTGATAAGAACCCATTTGATTGTAATTGTCCCGTCGTATTTGGAGGTAATAGATTATTTGGAAATGGCACAGGCCCTGTATGATTTGGTGATAAAAGTCCAGTAACTGGACCGGTATGATTTGGTGAAAGTAAATTGTTTGCATTTGGATCTGGTGATGCAACACCAGAAGAATTATTTGCTTCATCGAAAAATATTGATGGAATGTTTGAAGGTACACCATGAATTAATGCACTATCAACATTCTTAACATTTTGAAAATAATTAAAGGAATCTTGCATTTCTTTTAATTCTTCTTCTTCATTAATTTGTTGAGGTTGAGATTTTGGTAATTTTTTTAGCAATTGATCCATCGGTAAAGATAAATCAACTTTAACAGGCTCCACTTCTTTAAGCTTTGTTGGTTCAACTGATATCTGATCTGAAAATTTAACTCTTTTAGATTTTTCTTTATGCTTTTTTTGTTGATCATTTGGTCTATTACCAGTTAAAAGTAATTGTGTAAAAGTATCTATATCAAACTTTGAGTCCTTTTTTGGCTCTATTTGTAATGGTTCATCAT
Organism: Wickerhamomyces silvicola; assembly: GCA_030570795.1. Taxonomy (NCBI): domain Eukaryota; kingdom Fungi; phylum Ascomycota; class Saccharomycetes; order Phaffomycetales; family Wickerhamomycetaceae; genus Wickerhamomyces; species Wickerhamomyces silvicola. The sequence continues at coordinate 621,404 of JAJLWN010000001.1, read as the reverse complement.
CTTCTTCTGGTAATCTTTTTCTTGCCAATATAGATTTCGGTTTTAAAATGGGCGCAGATATCTTAATCAATCTTCTGCTAGGTATTTGCCCTGAAATCGTATGAGATATCACTCGTAATAATGCAAAAAATTCTCCAATGTTTAAAGTAACACAATTCTTGAAAATATCTTCTAATAAATGTCTAGTACGATTTGATAACTCAAAATTGTTTAAAAAATTAAAAACGTCTTGTAAACGAATTAATTTGGTACCTCTTCTAACAACAAGGTCATTGTACCATCTCAAATATGTCTTAGCTTCATCTTTGGACAATTGGTCTGCTGTAAGGGATAAAGGGATTGATAAATCTTCCTCATCATTAGACAATGTTTCAGCCTTTAATGGTTTCTCCTTAGCAGCTAAATCAAGAGACAAACCAGATCCCGAAGGAGTCACTCCAAATGAAACTGGAGGTGGTGGTAAATCACTGTCTGACTTCAGTCCTGATATATTAAGCCAATCAAAACCAGCTGTGTTCATTGGAATTTACTCTCTCTCTCACTGTTGTTTATTTTTCCTCTTTGGGGACAAATTCTTGTTCCCTAATAATACTAAGTGCTATGAATGACTATATTCCAAAATGAAAAATCAACTTTCTATTAGAGACAGTTTTCCCTCCCGTTTTTTCAAAACAAGATGGCTGAATTCTTAACAAATTCTGTTTAAGGCTGTCTTTTATTTTTATAAATTCGGTGATCGGATTAACTATTAACCACACGTTATGAGAAATGTACTAGGATTTGAGTCTGACGGTGAAGATGAGTTGTTGGAGGATGTAAAGGGGGATGTTATAGCACATAGTTTGAAGTACCAACAGCATAATCGAAAGCTAGAGGAAGAACAGCCTGAAATTTACCAGTATGATGAGGCTTACGAATCATTTAGTAGTAAACCTGTAGTGAAAGAGGTATCTAAGAGTCCAAGATACATTAATAAATTACTCGAAGCTAAAAAGATGAGAGAGAATGATAAGAGGAAGGTTGAGGACTTGAAGATTCAAAGGGAGCGAGAGTTGGAAGGTGATGAGTTCAATGATAAGGAAGTGTTTGTTACGACTGCATATAAAGAGTATAGAGCTGAGAGAGGTGAAAGATGTGAATCGAGAGAACAAACCCTAAGTATCTCGAGTCATCCAGGATTAGGTGAGCTACAACTAAACCAACGAAATGAACCGATTGCTTCAGATAAGTCAACTGAGCCAAAACCAAAGGAACAATCTCGATCACAAATTGAGCAAAGGACTAAATCGAGATTATTACCGAGATTGACTAATCAAGAAATTAACCAAGCAAAAGAAAGATATCTACAAAGATTATCGCAATGATTTTTTTTATTTAAAATCGTCACTATATTTTTTCAATAATGGTAATGCGACATCTTTCAAATCTTCATTATTTTCATAAAGATCTTTCAAGATATCAATACATGCAGTTTTAACAGGTGGTCTAAACATAATCAAGAATTGTAATGATTGGAAGCCTAATGAGGATCTTTGTGGATCAATACATAGGGACTTTATTCTTGAGACTAACGAATCATTTAAATAAGGTAAATCTGATAATAGTCTTATAAAAATTTTACGATCATTTGATTCTAAGAATGGAATCATCGAATCCAGTATCTTTTCAGTCCATTTTAAATAAATCGGTGTTTCAAATTCTTCATTATTTTTTGTAAATTCACTATACCATTCTTCATTTAACCATTCAATTATAATTTCAATTCTTTCATGGATATTTTCTAAAAAAAACTGGAAAATTGACTCTCTAATTAAATCACTAAACTCTTGAGATTCTTCACCATTATTTAATCCACGTGTTGCTAATCTAGTCAATAAGATTAACCAAGAATTTTTTTGCCAGTCATTAATTGCGATTTTAGAAATTTTGATTGAACTGTCTAATTGATTTTCTTTAAAATTATTCAAATTAAATGAATTAATTGATTTATCATCCTTTGTAATATTCGATAGCTTGAAAAAGTTCTTAATAATTAAGTTTAAATATACCTTTTTCTCGTTTAGAGTTAATAAGTTTGGTGTTGGTAAAACATATGTATTCTCTAAATTATCATCTTCATTATTGATTTTTTCATTATCATTAGCATTGTCATTATTATTATTATCGTCAACTTCAATTTTGGCCTCAATTTTAGTTTTGTTTGTAAGATCTGTATATCTTGATGATATGATACTTAATGCAGTTATTAATTTAGTAGTATCTGTATTAACTAAAGTTGCGATTGCAATATTTGATAAAGTTTGTAAAGGGATCTGAGAAACATCAAATTTAATTAATTCGTTTGAAGAATCAATTAATTGATATAAAGATGAATACGATGAATCATTAATTATAACTGAATCATTAGGAAAGATTGAAGATTTTATTGTTACCTTTTTATTTGGTTTTTCATCAGGTAAATTATTCAAAATTCCCCTTTTCTTTTGTTCATCCATTTTGATATTAATTTTAGTTATCATTTTTGAAATAACTGATGAAGATTGAGTTAAATTTGATCTAGTTGAGTAATTTAAGATATTTTTTATTGATCTCTCAACAAATCTTTTAGTCAATTTATACTTTAGAAAATTATCATCGATTTGATATTTTGAGTCGATATTGAAATTAGAAATAAATTGAATGATTTTATTACTAAAATTTTTCCTCTTTTGTAAGATATAAATAAAGTTTTGTAAAATTGCGATGAAAACTTGAGAGTTTAGATATTCTTCATCATTTAGATGATTAATCAACAAGTCTAATAAACCTTGAGCTTCTGCATCTAATGATAATTTTGATAAGACTGAATGATTTTCATTGATATTAGATATTGAGATTTCATTATTAACACTAACATTTCTTCTTCTCGGATCTTGTGAGACTTGTTGACTTGGAGTTTGTATAACAATAATTTTTGATATAAATTTAACTGTTGCAATTTTTGAACCAATCGATCTAAATTTATCATTAACTTCATTTATTGAAACCAAGGGGCATGATGTATTCCAATTCTTCAAAATAAATAGCTTCAATTCATTTAATTGATTCCAAATCAATTGATTTGATGTTTTGGCAACTAAATCAAATATCATATCATAGATACTTGTAACTGTTAATATGACATTTTTATAAACAGTAACATCAGGAATACGAATTAATTTAATCAAGACAGGCAGTACCGTAGCGACCGCATCTTGCTTCGAATGGAAAGAAGATCTATTATTCTCTAGACTAAACCAATCATTTAAGAAGTGTGAGCTCCATTGTTGAACTTCGATTAAGTTAGTTGAATCAACCATCGAAATAACAGCCTGTAAGACCTGAGGAAACGCCTGTGGGTTATTCAGAGCCAAATCTCTCGCCTGACTAAGACCATTTATTATATCTTTAGAAGACATTGTTCAACAAAGTAACGAGGCGGTAAATAGCGAGCGGTTTCAAGCATTTTTTTTTTTTGGGAATACAAGTTGAAAAATAAATTGTTAGTGCTCTTATTTACACAGACCTTAGCAAAGAATTTGCGTAAATATGAGACTTTATTATATTAAATCCATATAAGGAAATTAACCATATTAGGAAATAATCCCATTAACCCCATACTATTGTTACGGTTTTTTATTAAAACAAATAAAAGGCGAACTATAATGAGTTTAGTTCTTTATGATTCGAGTAATAGTTATAGTGTCATATTAGATGACCGAGATTCCAACATGTTGGTTGTCCATAACAAAACGACAAATGAATTATCGCTGGTTAATGGATCAGAAGATGTACCACTCATCAATAGATCAGAAGATATTTTAAGATGTCCACATTGTGGATCAGAATTAGGTAGAAGTGATCATAATTCATTTATCCATCAGAGTTATTTCAAGTTATTAGAATCCTCTATTGATAATCTTCCTAACTCAATTTTCACACAAGGTTATTATAAGAAATTCTTTAAAGAGTTAAGTTTATTGGGACGTGGTTCAAGAGGTTCTGTTTATAAAGTTGAACATTTTTTAAATGATATTAGTCTTGGAATATTTGCATTGAAGAAAATTACTATAGGAGAAGACATAAATTTTCTACTAAAGGTTTTGAATGAAGTTCATATGTTGGTAAAAATTAGTTCAAATAAAAATCTTGTTAGTTATAATCATGTTTGGTTAGAGGTAGATTCTATTAATGAGTTTGGACCAAAAGTTCCATGTGCCTTTATTTTACAGCAATATTGCTCTGGTGGGAATTTAGAAGAATATGTAATTAATCTGAAAACTCCAAAATTAACTATGAAGGAATTAAGATTGAGGAAACATAAAAAGGGTAGATTATTAAATAATGAAGAGATATTAAGTTTTTTCATAAATATAGTTAAAGGTGTTAATGAATTACATAAAAACCATATAATTCATAGAGATTTAAAACCATCAAATTGTTTACTTTCACAAAATATTGATAAATTACCTAAAATATTAATTGGAGATTTTGGAGAAAGTCAAATTGAAGGTGAATTAAGAAGTGCAAGTGGATATACTGGTACTATTGAATACTGTGCACCAGAGTTAATTAAATTGAAGGAATTTGATAAAAGAACAGATATATATTCATTAGGAATGATTCTATATTTCATATGTTTTAGCAAATTACCTTTTAAGTCTGATAATTTTGAAGAATTGAAAGATGAAATACTAAACTTTGAAATGAATGATTCAAGAAGTAAATTAAACCCAATATTTATTAGATTAATCAAAAATCTAACAAATAAAGATCCAAATAAAAGGTATGAAACTGAGGAAATATTGCAGATATTAAATTCCGTTCAATTTAAAAAGGATGATAATTGGGATAAATACGTGTTTTTTTTAATTCAATTAATTCTATTATTAATAGTTAAAATTAAATTGAAGGGGGCCTTGATATTAATTACTGGCCTGTCATTTAATTTATCTCCAAAATTCCAAAAAATTTCAATAATATTAATGATTATCATCATAGCTATCAACAACAACTTTTTTTATTTAAATTTGAATTTAAATCAATATTTTCATCTTTTTTAACCTCTAATGGTAATTCTTCTGCAATTGATTTAAATATTTTATCAATATTTTCACCACTTTTGGCACTTGCTTGAATAAATTCAATTTTTTCAATTTGGGTATATTGATAAATTTCATCTAATTTAATTGAATTTGAAGATGGTGAATCTATCAAGTCCAATTTATTACCAACTAATTTAATAATCAAATCATTTGATACTTGAATTCTTAATTCTTTTATCCAATTTTGCGCCTTTTGGAAAGATGTTTCATCAGTTAAATCGAACACCACTATAGCAGCATTAGAATTTCTATAATACATTGGAGCTAAACTTTTATAACGTTCTTGACCTGCAGTATCCCATATCTCGAATTTAATAGTATAATTATCTAAGCTTATAGTTTTCGTTATAAAGGCAGCACCTATTGTAGATTCTTTGAATTCATCGAATGAATCTCTGACAAATCTTGTCACTATTGAACTCTGATTATTATTAGTAGATAATTAAAAAAAAAAGAAGGGCTGAAAGGTTAACATACTTTACCAACATTTGAGTCACCTGAAGTTGTTAGTGGTCAGGCCAATAAGGAATAGTCCTTAACTTACCAAGCAGAACTAGTTTAAAGCTATTCATTTTGAAGATTACGGGTATTAAAAAGGGAGGAAAGAATGAACTTCAAGGAAGTGAGTAATAGGCCAAGAACAACAATTATAAATCCACACACTAACAAGAACAAGTTTATTCATAGAAAGGAGGTTTTACAATTTTATAAAGAAATAATGAGACGTATAAATAGTGAGTTGGATGTTGGAGTGTTTCTTGAAAGGAAGACCTCTATACTAACGAGAATAGCACTTCCAGTTGAGCAACAGAATGAGCTTAAACAGTTTACAAAGCATGAATTTCTAGCTAAAAGTAATGATTTAGTGAGTATATCCAGGAATAAATTTGAGATTATATTGTGCTAATTGAAATGGGTTAGGATAATCATAAGTATTTGCTTTCAAATGGCCGAAAGACATATAAAAGTGTATGTCAAAGTCTTGGAATATAAAAAGGTTCTACTTTACACATTGTACTTATTTATACTAGTTTATATATCTATTTATATTTATGTCTTGTTTTCCACTCCTTATATTTGTACTCACGACACATCAAACAACCCTATCTCCTTATGTTTAAACAACAGTTAACACTACAACCAAGAATCGGCTTAAGTGATATCAGTGAGTATCTATTATAATTTAAAAGAGATAGTTATTAACGCCCCTTGAGAACTTGGTACTCATCTTAATTCATTTTTAAAACTCACCTCCATTAAAGTTATCTATTCTAATGATGTTTTGAACGTACCAATAACGATTACTATAAAGAATATTAAATTAATTTTTAATCCAATAAGTCAATTATTGATATTGATAGAAATTGATGATTTTGATAATTTAGAATTAATCTACAATAACAAAAAGATTGCCAATAATAAAATCAACGATATTTATAATAAAAATTTTGGACCAACTTTTACTGATTATGAAGGGGATAAATTTATCTTATCATATCCAGGTATAGTTTTTAGTTTTAATGAGCTTGAAGATATATTTGATAAAAATCCCCCAATTAATAAGATATCAATTCATTCTTATGATAACTGGAAGGAATTTATTAAGAATCAAGATTGTAAATCAATTGAATCAATCGTAATCGAAAAGATTGTAATTAATAAGGCGAATTTTAAAATTATATTTGCAAAGCACCCATTTTCAAACATTTATAAATTCCAGTTAAATAAATCATTACAACAAGATTTATTAATTAATTTTGGACCACCAGATGAAATATTTAACAAAAATAATAAAACTTATGCAAATTATTTTAAATTTGGATTTGATTTAGTTTTCCAAGATTCAGTATTGATAAAGTTAATAATTCATAATAATTTACCATTCAACAGTTTAAAATTTGGTAAATATTCATCAATTAATTATGAAATTGGACTTATTAATAATTCATTATATTTTGATGAAATTTATAAAAAATTGAACTATAAAATGGAACCAATTATAATCAATAAAGAAATCAACCTGAACTTTGAGATAATTGAGGATATAAATTCAATTCAATTGCTATGTTATATTGGTAAAGGTGTTATTTGGGAGGTCTTAAATAATTGTGTTGATTCTATAATTTTTTTTTAATAAAATTTATCCCAATTATCATCTTGAATGAAATTTACTAGCAGTTTGGAACCCGTTTGTAATAAGGGATGACTTGCAACCTGTTGAATAAAATTCTCTAAACCTTTTCTTCTAGTCTCAATAAGATCATCTTTAAATTTATTATTAAATAAAATTTTCCCTGGTAATGATGGAATTAAAACTCTTGAACTTTCATTTTCTAACAATGATCTGAATTTCTCAAAATCTGAATACCTTCTACGAACTGAACTTGATTTTTTCTTAAATGATGGTAAATTTGTTTTACAGATTATTTCATAATCTGTAAACATTTTATTGCCATAGCCATGAGTCCTTGGATTTTTAACTTCAATCTCTAGGAAATTTTCAGGCTCTCCATATAGTTCATCAAACGACTGCGATTTATTATCTTTAAACGTCTCTTGGATTTCAGTATCAAATGATTTGAAAGGTCTCATTGTTTATTATAAGAAAGTAAATAATGACCCGGTGAAAAAAAAAATAACCTTAGTTTAGGCAGAGGGACCAAGACACCACCAAACAGGCAGTATTAAAGAGGTGAGATAACATAGAAAATATTAGATATGGAAGAACAATATAAATTTGAGCCATACCTCGAGGAATCAATAATCGAAGAAGAACCTCAAATTCAACCACAAGTCCAGGAAGATTTAGGTGATAGTGTATTTAGTAATGTTGGGCAAGGACTTTCAGGTAATTACAAAAACATGATGATGGTCTATTGGCAAGAAACTATTAATTCTATTGAGCATGATGATCATGACTTTAAAAATCACCAACTACCTTTAGCAAGAATTAAAAAAGTTATGAAAACAGATGAAGAAGTAAGGATGATCAGTGCAGAAGTGCCGATATTGTTTGCTAAAGGTTGTGATATTTTTATAACAGAATTAACAATGAGAGCATGGATTCATGCAGAGGAAAATAAAAGAAGAACGTTACAAAGAAGTGATATTGCAGCAGCTTTACAAAAATCTGATATGTTTGATTTTTTAATTGATATTGTACCAAGAGAAGAAGAAAGGAATAAAAGAACGAATTCAACAAATTCAATTAATTATCCACAATTTAATCAAATTTTAGAAAATGAACGGACATTTATCCAAGAGAATGATTACCAGTATAACGATTTTGAGAGTTTAAATTGATTCAGATCTAAAGAAATTAATTGCCCATGGTTCTAATTCATTTTCTTGAGCAAATTCTTTAATACCACTTGGGTGATTAAACCCCCAATTTTCACGATTTTTAATTGTTTTAACCTGATTCAACTGTTTAAATAAAATAAATATATAACGATGTTTACCTGAACCCCTTGGTGGTGCAGGACCATAATAACTTAAAATATCATCCCCATTTAATTCACTTGATAAGAATTCGGAATCCTTAGATAGATGTAATCTTATATTTGCTGTGATTAAATGTGCATATTCTTGAACATGTGGATATGGAATATCTGGATCTGTTAGAACCAATGTAAATAAATCTTGGTCATTGATTTCATTATTTGAAGTAAACTGGAATTTTGGTTTTAATTTAGAATCTTCAACACTAATAAAATTACCTAAAGCAACCTCATTTGAATCATATGATGCTTGTAATAATCCCTTCAAATCAAATTGATCTAAGACATCTGGAAATATCTTATTCTTTAAAAGGCTTTCATTGATTGAATTTGATATAGTTATTAATGGCATTTTTTTTATATAGATTTATTAGAAGTAAATAAATTTGGTCTTATAATTTTGAACATAGCAATTATGATTAAGTAATTTTTATGAAAATACAAAACTCTCCCTATTAGTGGTCCAAATATTAGTTCTATTAATATAATATCTATAGGATTTACAAATAATTGTATATAAATTGTAATTTATCTCTAAGAAGGCATATTATAATTCCGAATAGGGATATTCCTTATATATAAGTTTTCGAAAAAATCTGATTAATTTCGTTATAAGCTAGAATCTCACTAAGTAAATATATATATCATACTCGAAAAAATTATGAGTTGTGTGTTTTTTTGCGTAAAGAATGTGTAAATCATGTGTAAATTATATAGTATGTTGTATATAAATTATATATCTATAAAGTTTTTGATTACAATAATTGACTTACACATATTTACAAGCTACATTCTAGTACAATAAACGAGTATCTTTAGTATATACCTATATATATACACATTTTTTTCCACTCTATTAGTTGCTGGAAGAGAGATATGGTCAATTCGGTTAAATCACATGATAACCCCTGAAGTTACAGTATTATGATAACCATATTTTGCAACAATAATCGAAATCTAAACAACTTGGAATCCATTTAAACCCCATACAACAAATGATATCTTCATATATGAGAGTTTCCTATTATATTTCCTGTTTAGGAAAGGCATTTCTTATTTGGTAGCGAAATTCCTAATGTAGAAGCGACTTACTTGTTTAGGTAATATGCATCCATTTTAGGAAATATTCAACCGTTTATCGCTAATCGGCGTAAAAGATGTAAAAAAAAAAAAAATTATTAATCTCATCTATAAAATCAATAATAATCATGACTGAAACTAGAAAAAGAAGTGGTGATAATATAGAGAGTTCTCAAAAGAGAAGAAAACCTCAGATAATTAATAATAATGTTTTAAATCCAGTATCAAATGGAGTTTCAGAATGTTTCCATAAAATTAAAGCTTCATTATATGTCTCATTAGCTCCAATATATTTATCATCACCTCTAGAAGGTATAAAATCTCAACATCTTGATCCTTTAATAATGAAATATTCAACAGATTTAAATGGTGTCATTATCGGTTATGAGAATTTAAAGTTGGAAAATGCATCAAATTCATCAAATTTTGTTTCAAAATTAAATCCCCATAGTCCTTTTATATTTTTATGGATAAGTGTTGAATTTTTTGTATGGAAACCTTTAATTGGTGATATATTAGAGGGTTTAATCTATATGCAATCACCTTCTCATATCGGCTTATTAGTCAATGATACTTTTAATGCTTCTATCAAAAGATTTAATATCCCATCAAACTGGACATTTATACCAAATCAAATTGATGTTGAAGATAAATTAAATTCTCTAGGTCAGTGGGTCGATGAAAATAAATTGCCAATAGATGGTAAAATAAAATTTACGATAAAATTAATCCATAATTCAAATAGATTAGTTTCAATTGAAGGTTCATTAATTAAGCCAGGCTCAGAAATAGAGTCATTACCTGTTGTTCCACAAAATAAAAAAATAAAATTTGATGATGTCGATATTCCTGTTGCAAAAGAAGAAATCCCAGTTTATGATAACAGTAGTGACGATGAAATTATTGCTGAAAAATCCTCAAGTGATGAATCTGAATCTGATTAATATATATATATATATCACTATGTACAGTTTTCTATATATTTAACAGCATTTTAAATGTTTCTTCAATTTTCTTTGGATGTGCTTTCCCTTGAGTTTGAGTCATTGCTCTACCCACTAAGAACTTTAAACCATTTGGCTTTTTATTTAGATTTTTTACAACTTTTTCATTATTATTTATAATATCTTGACAAATTTTATTAATATCATCATCATTTTCATTTTTAGTCAAGTCAAATTCTTGAACTAGATCTTCTATTGGCTTTAATCTATCTTCTTCATTATTGAAAATATGTTGTAATAATAATTTGGCACTTGAATTTGAAATTTTATTTAAATGAATTAAGTTTAATAATTCACTTAACTTTGTAAACGTTATAACATCTTCATTAAATTTTAAATTATTTCTTGAAAAATTCCCTAGAATTTCATGTATAACATAATTTGATGATAACTTTGAGGCATTTTTATTCTGTAAAACAGATATTTTAAATAAATTTAAGTAATAATTCAATAATTTTAAATCATAAGTTAAAATTTTAGCATCTTTTAGCTTTAAATTATATGGTGGTAACATTAAATTTTCCATTATTTTATCTGGTAATGTTGGCAATTCATGTTTGACTTCATTTATTATATTTGGAGACAAATCAATGGATGGCAATTCTGGATCTGGCATATATCTATAATCTAACGTATTTTCCTTTGTTCTTAACCTTACTGTAGAATTCCCATTCCAACCTCTAGTTTCTTGAATAATTCTTCCATTTTGTTTAATTAATCCTACTTGCCTTTTAAATTCATAATCAATAGCCGCTATAACTGCACTTGTAGTTGATAAATTTTTTAACTCAACTCTTGAATTTCCATTAACCGAAATGTTAACATCAATTCTCATTGAACCAGTTTCCAAATCCCCTGTACAAATATTTAAATGTCTTAATAAATTTTGGAATTTTTTAATAAATATTTTGACCTCTTCTGGTGATTCAAAATCTGGTTTAGTAACTAATTCAATTAATGGGGTATTTGCCCTATTTAAATCAATTTTAGATTCGTTATTATATTCAGAGTAAATGGATTTACCAGTATCTTGTTCTAATTGAATTTGTTCAATGTTAATTTTTTTCTCCACACCATCATTTTTACCTAATTCAAGGTAACCATTTTTAGCAATTGGATTATAATGCTGTGTTATTTGATAACCTAGTGGCTGATCACCATAAAAATAATGCTTTCTATCAAATGTTGAATTTAAATTTACCTCACAATTTAATGCAACAGCAGCCTTCAAGGCATAAACCAAAGCTTCTGGATTTAATTTCGGTTGAGTTCCTGGTAATGATGCATCAAAAAATGAAACTTTTGTATTGGCATCTTGTTGAAATGAAGTTTCTGATAATGAAAATAATTTATGTTTAGTACTTAACTGTGAATGAATTTCGAGCCCACATTTAAGAATATATTGTTGCAGAATCCTATTTGAACTGAAATATCTTCTACTTTGTCGGATTATCCTCCTATTTTGTAGAATCATCTTGAGATCTTTCCACTAAAATGACTGAGCTGATATTGTCTATATTTGAATGATGGTTATGATTATGTAAGTGATTATAAAAAAAAATACAATCATGTGATACATCACATGACTAGAGTGCATTAACCAATATATATATATATATATATATTTTCTAGCTGAAGACATATAAAAATCTTTCTTTTTCTTGAGTCATTTTTGGTTCTTGTTCTATTACAAAAGTGTAAATAGTATCAGAGTGTAATTCATAAGAACATCCAAATTTGTTTCAGTAATTTTTCTTTATTTAATGAACAAATTAAAGAAACAAATTGGTTGAATCACGTGATTAACGTGGAAATAATAACCGTAATATACCATTTATGGTAATTTCGGTGATATTTTATTTATTTAATTTTGGTAAAGGTAACCACAGAAACGTAAAGGGAAAACATAACTAAAAACCAAAACAAAAAAGCACTAAAGTAATTAAAGAAGGTCAATAATGTCAGCTCCTGATATAAGGTCGATTGAGTTATTGACGGAGCATTTAGGATTCACTCCAATAGCGTTGATTGATGATATTATTAACGCAGTCAATGGGATAATGTATAAGTGTACTCAAGCAGTTGAGAATTATCTAATTGATAAAGAAGAAAAAAGATTAGAAAATCTGGAAAAAGATGATGAAGATATAATAATGGCTAAGGATGAAATACGAGGGAAGGTGCCTGATAATGAGATTGAAATTGGCACAGCTAAACTAGAAACTTTATTAGAAAATTCAGTGGATAAAAATTTTGATAAGTTTGAATTATACTCATTAAGAAATATATTGAATATACCTAGTTTGGATGAATTTAAACTAAAGCATTATCAAGATTTACAATTCGACAATAATTCAGAATCAAAATCAAAATATTTAGATTCTAAAATTAATGAGATATTTAATGAAATAACGATACAAATTGAAATCAAGAAATTACTAATTAAACAATTGAAGAAAGCTAAACATCTAGTTAAATTATTGAAGTTATATAAACAGTCTTTATTATTTTTATCAAATGAGAATTTGTCACCTGAAATTCCATCAGTATTAAATTCCTTATCACCATTGAATGAAACATTATATTATTTATTATCACAAACAAAGGACCTTTTTAATCAAATCGATAAACTAGAAAAGAACTTTAATCCTATTGGGGATGATAGAGAGCGATATTTGAATGTTGAAACCTCAAAATTGTTGAATATTTTAGGACTCGTAACTAATAAGCCTAAAATTGAAAAAATTTTGGATAATTTACATGGTATTAACCAAATTGATGATGAAACGAAAAGACAACTATTAGATAAATATGGAATACATTGATTGTTTTGTAGATTAATTTGTAGTTTTATTCAAAGGTGTTGGTGCAAATGTTGTTTGTGGTTCTTTCCATCTATTAACCATATCATTCATTAATACACCTGCAACATCAGCCCGAACGATTTGTTGTCTAAAAGCTGGTGATTGCAGCAAACTTAATATATGAAGACAATTTGGATAGACTAAATGCTTTGCATATTCAGGTTTCCTCCAATACTCTAGATATTTTAAATATTCAAGAAATTTTTCATCTTCAAGGTATCTATTTTGAGCTAAGAAATTAAGATACTGTAAATTAGCTAAAGCTTGAACAAACTGAAGGTGTTAATAATTGGAAAATCAACAAACATTCAATACTCACCTCAAGTTCAACTTCCCATCTCGTTGGTAGTTCCTCCATTCTGCTATAATTTGTACTAGCGATATATATATATATATATATTATTTCATTTCTCCGAGATCACCAGAGGCAAACTTGAACCAAAATGTCAACATATGATCACCATTTCAGTAAAATAGAGTCAATATTTAGATATTTCAGTACAAACTTTAAGGTAAAACCGTCTGAGTTGGTAGTACTTCTTCTTTATCCACTGACGATAATACTGGGTCAATTATTACAAGTTTCATCGGTTTCAGTATCAAATTATTATACAAATAAAAGAAACCTTATAAACGTTTTATTTGTTAAAAGAGGTTGGTTTTGGACTTTAGTAGTATTCATTTATTTTGTTATACAAAATCGAAAGAGGTTAAATAAATCTTTTTTTACCTTAATATCAAGATTGATAATTGGTACAATATGGTGGTTGTTATTTACCCAATGGTTCTTTGGACTACCTATAATGGATAGAATATTTTTATCGACTGGTGGTATCTGTCAATATGATCTAGATAAAGGTGTGTTTGATGGGATTGGCAGTGTAAGTTGTAGAAGATTGAAAGGTGAATGGATTGGTGGTCACGATCCAAGTGGTCATGTCTTCTTATTAGTTCATAGTTCATTAATTCTATGGTTCGAGCTATTAGAAATCAATTTTTGGGATGAAATGAGTGATATTTATCAAAAATTTAGACAACTTCAAACTTCAAATGAATCAAATAAATTTATTAAATCTATTACTTTATTTTTAACAAATTCAACAATTGTTTTAACTAGTTTATTAGCTTTATGGTGGTGGATGTTATTAATTACAAGTATACATTTCCATTCATTTTTGGAAAAATTAACTGGTTTATTTGCTGGATCAATAATTACCTTGGTTTATATTTTACCAAGATTTATTTAGGTTTTAACTCTCCAATTACTTGTTGGCAATGATTGAAGATAATTAATTTTTTTCTTAATAAATCCAAAAAATAATAAAAACCCAATAATAATGCATAAAAGATTTGTAACAAAATAACCATCACGATGAATTACATAGTTTCCATTTTGTTCTTTACAAAGTTGTTTTAAGTGTTCCGTATCAACATTAAATGACTCTTTATCATCAAATTGACACGATGCTATAGTGAAATAGTCAACCAGTGTTAGGGCAATAAACCTCGGCCATTGACCTCCCAAGTTTGATAACGTATTTAACGTTGTCATATAAGTTCCACCAATCAATGGATCTGAAATTTGTGTATGAAATGCATTTATTGAAACAAATTGAATTGTTGACATAAATGATCCTAATAAATGTTGAAATATAACAGCTAAGAAATAGGACTTAGTAACTTCGCCTGAGCTTGGAAATGAATAAACAACTAATTGACCTAGAATTGCTGCTATTAAGCGACCTATATATGCATATAGCCATGGATTTAATGAATTTTTACCAGCTGACCATTTGGCCACATAATAACCAAATATAATCTCAAATGGGAAGTCGATTAAAACAGTAATAGCTAAATCTTCTCTTGCAAAGCCCTTTTCTAATAGTTTCAAATTTGTTACACCTTCGTTAGCTTGAAATCCAATTTTAGAAATTAAATGAACTAAAATAAAAGATTGAACATTCGAAAGCTTTAAAACATTAACCATTGATTTATAAACATGAATTAATGATTCCCATGGGTTTTTATTTGTGGTTTCAATCAAATCATTTTTTTTAATTTTTTTTATATGTTTTGGCTCTTCATTAATGAATAATGTAATTAGTATCGTTACAAATATATATACTACTCCCCAGAATGTTAAATAATGATTAATTGATAAGACCCCATAATCTTTTGGAATTGATCGAAGATACTTATTTGAGAATTGTGAAGAATTAAAAGCTAAAAAAACTGTAAATGATAAGAAATATCCTGAATTTAACCCAATTGTTTGTGCTGTTGATGCATAACTTAGTGATTCTGGTGATAAAATTTCCAGTGCCCAACCATCAACTGCAATATCTTGAGTTGCACATAAAAACACTAAAAAGAAGAAAGTCCAACTAATTTTAGTTAGATTTTCTTCTGGCGTCTCCAACAATGAGTCCATGGATTTACCTAAATAGATTAGCGTTAACCCAGATATTAATTGTATGGGAATAATCCATGATTTTCGACGTCCTAATCTTGGATTATATATTGCATCAACAATTGGTGACCATAAGACCTTTAATGAATATGGATATGAAGCTAATGAAAATAAGGCAACTTGAGTATAACTTAGCTTGGATTTCAATAGAAATGGAATAGATCCAAACCCTAAGCCAACTGGGATTCCTTGTAATAAATATAGTACAACTAATAGTATAAATTGAGGTCTATCATGAACTGGTAATGATTTTGATGAAGTATGCGAGTAAATTGAAGGTGTTGATGCACGACTCAATGGCCTTGAACCATGTGACTTTCTATTATGAATCGGTAACAATTCAATATCTGCATCAGCCATTATCAATCAACAACCTATTGATTAAAAACATACACGCTTTTTTTGATAGTGATGTAGAGATTGAAATATGTGTTAAAACCAAAAGGATCACATGATGAATCACGTTCCATAAACTTACCCAAAGGAGAAAATTTCTATTTAGGGGTGAATTTGTTTCTTTTTTTTTTATTTTTTTTTTTTTTTTCATCAACTGATGTGGAGGTGTCTCCCACGCAAAAAAAAGCACAGAGAGACAATCAAAATAAGTACGAAAATTAATTGAATATTCTTCTTCAAATGAGATTAAAATCGAGATTCAAGTCAAATTATAAGTATCTTTTAGATAGTTATAAATATAGGTAGTTTAATGGTGCCTTAAATTAGTAAATAAAGCCATTAAATTTGTGAGTTGATATTATTACCTAATCATAATTTAATCTCTCCCACGGAATTTTTTTGCAAGAGCACGTAGAAACAGCATCAGTTGGGAAACCCATAACTTCGATTAAATCACCTTCGTTAAAACGTTTTAAAAAATCAGTAGATAAAAATGTTTAGCTCTAAAATATCGCAAGTTGCCAAAACTTCCCAATTGGCTTCTTCTATTGTCCAAAAGCAGAATTTTGCCAGAGCAGGTTTATCAAATGCCCTTGTTAATCATCCTATTAGAGCTAACTCTTCAGAAGCTAAAACCACTAAGTTAACAGTTCGTGATGCTATAAACTCTGCATTAGCTGAAGAATTAGATCGTGATAATGAAGTTTTTATTATCGGTGAAGAGGTTGCTCAATATCAAGGTGCTTATAAAATCACTAGGGGTTTATTAGATAGATTTGGTGAAAAAAGAATTGTTGATACTCCAATTACTGAAATGGGGTTCACTGGGTTAGCCGTTGGTGCTGCCTTAGCTGGTTTGAAACCAGTCGTTGAATTTATGACCTTCAACTTTGCTATGCAATCTATTGATCAAATTATTAACTCTGCTGCTAAAACTTATTATATGTCTGGTGGTATTCAACCATGTAACATTACTTTTAGAGGTCCAAACGGTGCTGCTGCAGGTGTCGCTGCTCAACATTCCCAAGATTATGCTGCTTGGTATGGTTCCATTCCAGGTTTAAAAGTTGTTTCTCCATGGTCAGCGGAAGATTATAGAGGTTTAGTTAAAGCAGCCATTAGAGATCCAAATCCAGTTGTCATCTTAGAAAATGAATTGCTCTATGGTGAATCTTTTGACATCCCTGAAGAAGCTTTAGGTTTAGATTTCGTTTTACCAATAGGTAAAGCTAAAATCGAAAGAGAAGGTACTGATTTAACTATTGTCACTCATTCTAGAAACGTTGGATTTTCATTACAAGCAGCTGATGTGTTAGAAAAAGAATACGGAGTTTCTGTTGAAGTTGTTAACTTAAGAAGTATTAAACCATTGGATGTTCCAACCATTGTTGAATCAGTTAAAAAAACCAATCATTTAATTACTGTTGAGTCTGCTTTCCCAGCTTTTGGTGTTGGTTCAGAAATCGTTGCTCAAATTGTTGAATCTGAAGCTTTTGATTATCTAGATGCCCCAGTTGAGAGAGTTACTGGTGCAGAAGTTCCAACTCCATATGCTAAAGAATTAGAAGATTTTGCCTTCCCAGATCCAGAAACTATTATTAGAGCTTCAAGAAAAGTTCTTTCATTATAAATTTAGATGGATTTGTAAAAATCATGAAATTATCAAAAAAAGAATAAAGTAACAAAAACAGAATAGATGATTCATTTAAAACAAAAATGCTTGTATGAGAACTAAAACAAGATAAACTAATACATGTATGTTAAAGAACAATATAAACGTAAATTCATAACTTCGATTGTGAAGCGAAAACCTTTGCAATGTTTCTTCTTTGAATCTTACCAGTTGCAGTCTTTGGTAATTTATCGATAAAGAAAATCTTTTCAGGAATTTTGAAAGTAGCAACTTTATCACTTAAAAATTGTTTTAATTGATCAGCTGTTAACTTTTTACCCTGTTTCACAACAACTGCTGCATTAACGGCTTGACCATATTTAGCGTCTGGAACACCAAATGCAACTGCCTCATCAATATCTGGATGACTTAATAATACACCATCTAATTCGATTGGAGAAATTTTTTCACCACCTCTGTTAATTAATTCTTTGAGACGACCAGTTAAGACTAAAAATCTATCCTCATCCAGATAACCTTGATCACCAGTTCTGAAATATCCGTTAGTGAAACTTTCAGCATTGGCTTTTGGATTATTAGCGTAACCTTTTGTAACGTTTGAACCTTTAATTGAAACTTCACCAATCTTTCCCTGAGGTAAAATATTTCCATTATCATCTAGGATAACAACCTCAACACCTTGACCTTGACCTACAGTACCAGGTTTTCTTTTACCCGGTGGTAAATTGTTTGAACACATTTGATGTGAAGCTTCTGTCATTGCATAAGCTTCAAGAACTGGAGCATTGAAAGTTTTTTCTAATTTGTGGAAAGTAGCTGGAGCTAATGCAGCAGAACATGATCTGATGAATCTAATATGTGGTAAAGTAGCTGGCAATTTAGTATTCAAAAGAATCAAATGAATAGTGGGAACTGCACTATACCAGTTGGCTTTATATTTGATGAAATCATCCCAAAAGTGTCTCGCACTAAATTTAATCGGAATAATTGCAGTACCAGAAGTATGTAAGGTGGATAACAAAGCACCAATAAGACCATGAACATGAAATAAAGGCATAACAACATATGTACGATCATTAGGAGTTAACTTGTAGGTATTAGCGATGTTACTGATTGATCTTGATATATTAGCATGAGTTAGAGGGACTGTTTTTGGACGTCCCGTTGTACCTGATGTGTGTAAAATTAAAGCTACCTCGTCTGGCTTAGCAGTACCTGGGAATCTAGTTTCGTGATTTTGGAAGATTGGTAAACCAGTAGATTCATACAAAGGTTTAGACTCGTTATGGTCATAGATAGCATATTCAACTCTTCTTCTAAGATCATCCCACCATGCTTCAATAATTAAGACATTGTTGTCTTTAGCACTTTGAATAATAGGACTGGATTTCTGTAAATGACCACCTTTACCAATAATAACAGCTTTGGCATCTAAATCACCGAAGTAAAAATCGAATTCTGCCTTTTTATAATTAGGATTCAAAGGTGCTGCAATTCTTGAAGCATTGGTAATCGCTAAAAAAGAACTAACCAGTTCTAGGTTATTTGGTAAAGAAATTGCAATAGCAGTTTGAGGTTTAGCAACATGGTATAATGGTGAAGATGAATTGAAAAAGATTGTTTGAATATGACCTGTAATATCAGCTAAATCCCTGTAAGAGATTGAAGGGCCATCTGGGATCACAATAGCTTCCCTATAGGAAAGTGAAATTGAAGAAATGAAAGTGCTCATCGCTTTCTTATCAAAAATTTCTTAATACTTCAGTCCATTAGTCCCCTTATATAGATTTTTCATTGTCAGTGATACGGAATCCCGGTCCGATGTCCTAGCAATCATTCCGAATGCTTAATTTGGTGATAACTACAAGGTTTTTTCAATCAATTTCTTTGTTATTATGAGAATCTATCTCTTAGTCGGCTAGACAGTTTGAATTTACCGTTTTGATTTTGAGCTGGATTAGTTCCAAGTGTACTTGTAACCCTTGGAGTTTTCGTAGGATAGATAACTTTCCCCGTTTTAACATCAAACTCTCCTCTTTTAATATTATGAAATGCAATACTTTCCTGCTGTAAAGCGTCAGCTGCAACAGAGATAGATGAGCGAGGTTTATTATTAAATGGTGCAAGCTTTGGTGGAATTCTCCAGCCTCTCCTTTTTGGCTTCGCTTCATCTTCTAATTGGTCTGGTACTCCAGTAAACCTGACTTTCTTTACTATAGGTTTTGGTTCAGACTCCTCTACTGTTTCAATGGTAGATATATTCTTTCTAGAGGGTTGATCACCTATTAAGTTATACTCAGATGTACTCGTCGATGACTCAGATGTAGTCTCACTAACTAGCTCAGGTGTATTGCTAGAATCAACGAAAGGACTCTTCAATGATGATTTTAAGGTTGTAGTTAGTGGTGCATCTCTATTTAAATTTGGTTTTACTGGAGCCGGAGGCTGAGGACCAGTAGTATTTGATTGTAGTTTAGTAGGAGAAATATCGCCATTTGATTTTGGTTTAGTTGGGGAAATATCAGCATTTAGCTTTGACTTTGTTTGAACAATACTAGTATTACCTTTTGACTTTATAGATGAATTATCAATCTTTGTCAAACCAGCTGATTCAGAAAGATTTTCATCTATTGAAAGTTCGTTTATGTTTGGTAATTCAGAGCTCTTAGACTTCAACCTTAATGGAGACGTTGATCTTAAACGATTTATTCCCTCTTGAGGTGTTCGTAATTTCTGAGCCTCTCTTTGCTGTATCTTTTGGCGCATTTGAAGCTCAGACTTCGATTTCAAAGAAGAATGCCGCCTTTCATTTTGAATTCCAGCAGCCCCAGCCCCCGCAGCAGCAGCTCCAGCAACTGCATATAAAGAGTTAGTTCTTTGGATTAAGGGATCTGCTTGTAAGGAAGAAGAACGACGACGATTGACAACCTTCTCATCCGCTGGTAAGTTAGCTGAGGCTAATTTTAGTTTTTCCTGTCTTCTTAATTGGGTTCTAATATCAAATGCCGGACTTGAAATATAGACAGAAGCTGGCCTTCTATTGAATGAAGGTGAACGTGATAAAGTGGTTGGGCTTCTCGATATAGGACTGATTGGTTTAGAGCTGTTTGTCAAAGAATTTTGTCTGCTCGAATTCAGTGCTGAAGATGAACTAGAATTTGAAGACAAAGAAGCGTTGCTATTTGATCTACTTCTTGTTCTAAGAGACCCACTTCTTGACACTGTTGGCGATTTATTGGCCAATTCATCACGCAATTGCCGCTCTCTCGCCTCAACCTTTTTCTGTGTTTTTGACTCTTCAATTATATTCTTTTCCTTTTCTGATTTTTCTCTT